>JARHVA010002587.1:1765000-1922500 GCA_037957365.1 Torreya grandis
ATTAGATTTATAGGTTATATGGATATATATGGGAGTGATAAAGGGTATATTATAGGTATTTTTGATGTGTTTTAAGAAATGGTGTAATCTAAATATGGTCTAAGAGGTTACAATTGTAACATGTGGGTTTGAAGGCCTAATTATTTTAAGTCTCATTAAGGTCTAATGGAGGATTTTAGTCTTAAGGACTATGGATGATAAATGGAGTGGAGTTCCTCACCCATTTAATGTGTGTGGATACATATTATAAGTTTAAAAAAAGTGTGATAAGCATCTTGGATGACCAAGATGGGTTAGAGGAAGAGAGTGGTATAAGTATAAAGCCTAATTGGTCTATTTGTGCTAGTTGAGCATGTGTGGAGCCAAGAAAAGGAGAGAAAATTTTAAAGAGAAGGTATAGGTCATTAAGGAAAATAATAGTGTGAATAATATTATTCATTCATATCTTATCAAGTTGTTAAATGAGGATGAATAGGTCATTAGACCTACTAAGCCTAGAAAAGGCTAGTTGAAGAAGTAAGCCCTAGAGGATATTTGAGAGAGATTGAAGGGTGAAGAGTGAAAAAAAGGGATGTCATAATTAGTTGAAGAGTAAAAATATGTGTTCAAGGTTATATAATTTTCATCGTATCTAAGTGGTTTCTTGGTTGCCTATGGGGTTGGTTCCTCATTGCAAGGTGAAGTTTGCAAAAGTCTAATTATTTGGGCACTCAGCTAGATAAGGGTTATAGCTCCTTATGGAATGGGTGCACATATAAATTTGGATATTATTATTATATGAATGTATTCCATATTTTAGGTTTTAGTGGGTTTTATCCCCCATGAGTGTTTCCCATATATATGATGTGTTCATGTGATGTATGCTCTTGTTCATGCTTTAGATGTATGTGCTTTCATGATTATATTGCTAGATCAAGTTGATGTATGATGGAATGGTTTTGGAATTGATTGTGAATTTTTATATACTAATTCACCCCACTCTCAATATCTAATTCTAATAATTAACAGCCTACAGGTGATCCTACAGGTGATCCTAAGTATCTTGAGGTATGATGAGGACAATGTTCATATTACTTGCAGTGATGGATACATTTGTGAAGATAATGGTTGATGTTTGCATAATAGTCTACATTATTACATAATAAAGGTTGAATAAGGACTATTTTAAATCTAGATCTAAGATCAAACTTAAGTTGAATGATAGAGCTTATTGAAGTTGGTCTCTTGATTGGATAACATAAAAGAAGAAAGAAAGGCAATGGTTTGATTAGAAGCTTGGAGTATGAGACCCAAATGAATATTTTGAGTTGAAAACATCCAACATAAGAGTATTGAATTTCGCATGAGGTCATGGAGTGTTGATGTCTTGTTTACATAGAAAAAGAAGTTAAGAGGATTTTTTGTGAGTGTATGATAGTAGTACAAGTCTTGGAAGGCATGAAGATTGATATGAGAGGATCTATGGGGTGTAATAAGTGTTTGGTATAATTGTGAAGGTGATAAGAATAGTTTAGAGTGATTTTGTTGTTGCCTAGTTCATCCTTGTTCTCTTGGCAAATTAGGCTGAGTTGGTATATTGATGACATCAATGTTCACATGTGTGAAGGACTCACGATTAGTTTTGTATATAGATGGATTCAACTAGGAAAGGATATCATGTGGTCCAAGTTTCAGGACTTGAGTTGATGTCTATCAATATATATATATTTTTAAATATGCTATCCTAGGCAGATTTCCTTATTTTCATACTTAGCCAATTTTGTATGAAAATATGACTGTTGGAATTTGAATATTCAAATTTATCAAAGGAAACTAGTTGGAAAATAATGGCTTGTAGTAGCCATCGATGAAGTCAAATAAAGATGAGTTAAGAAGAAAAATTAAAGATGAATCAGTGTAGAAGACCCTCCAAGTGGTGGTTTGATTTAGGTGTCTGTACAGGTGCAATAATTGTGGATCAAAGTTGACTATTGGAGTTTGTGTTTGAAATGGAGAACCTAGTTTGACCAAAAGAGGATTAGAACTCATCTAATGATCTATTTTTGATATAATAATTTTATGATGCTTTTAACTCATCATAGTACTGATCAATGCTCTAAGAGTGATATGAATGTGTGCTCTTATGCAAGAAAGTCAACTTGAAAGATAACCATGTTTGAAGAATCTTGTCTTTGGTAGACTTGTGTGATAAGGTGAGTTGTTTGGTACTCTTATAAGATCAAGGTAATTGGTCAAGATGTCTGAAGATGTTATTGATGTCTTGTATCTCTTATAGATGCTCTTTGTATTATCAGTTTATTATTTGAATGGAAGAATAATTTTAATAAGTGAAAACATGTGTCTTGAGGGTTTGGTGTCTATAAACCCTAATGTGTGTATTCATGGTGCTAATGACTCAATTTTGTCATATAAATCTTAGTGATATTTTGATATAGAATATAAAATGTTTCCTATAGTGGTTTTCATACTTTTGATACTTGTTTAAGTACAAGGTAGTGTCCAAAATGACAAGTTCAAGACAAGGGTTTGTGAGCTAAAGATTGGTCTTTTAAGACCAATACCATTATGATTAAGTTATTGATATTGTAAGGACCTTATGGATGTTATTCTCATATATTCAAGGTGGTCCTATTGGTTCAATAAGGGAGTTAAAATGCAAGATGAATAATAATGGAATGAATTTCGAAGAACATTGACAAACAATGATGCCTATTATACTTTGCTAAGAAGATGAATGGTTCTATGAGAGGTATAATGTTCTAAGAATCATTGAGTGCTTAGAAAAAATGTTAGTTTGATCTAGTTTGAATATCATAAAGAAGATAGGTTATGATAAAAGGTCTGTTATAGTGAATTATATAATCACATACTTATATGACTATGTTTCCATTAGTTCTAATCCGTGAAGGCTTGATGACTATTGTGATTAATTGGAGAGCTCATAAATGTTATTCTAAGAGTGATTTGAAATATTGTATATGCCTTAAGGTTGTTCATGAATATTTTATAGTAATCATTATCCTATAACATAATAAGGTTATTATGATATTGAAGAGAAGTTTGTAGAAGTATCCATGAAGGAGTTCATAGTATTTTAAGGGTGAGAATTTTCTTGTAGCATCATGTTTTTATGTATACTTACATGAAGGAGGTTGTTATAGTACTCCATTAGATTTGTTTCAATATGTTGAATGTTCTTTGATATCACGGTGACCTTATAAAGTCATAAGGGGATGTGTTGGCATGTTGCTAATGATATGGAGATGATCAATTTTCTAAAGATGACATGTTCTAAGTCATCTCAAGTAGGGTTCTAACTGTATGTTATCTAATAAGTTTCCTTACGGTGTTTGGAGCATTGATGGCTTAAGGATCTTGGAGAGAAAGAGGATTGAAGGCATATAGAGCTTGTATAAGTTGTTTCTTGTATGTTCATATTAACCCAAGAAGACTGAGTGTTTGAAAGAGTTATTTTTAATCCTAAAGGAGACTTGTTGAAGATGTCATGATCTAGGTGAAGCTTGGAGTTAGGGGGAACTAGCTTAAAAAGCTTGAGTGGCTTAGAGAGATGTGTATAGTGTGAGGGGGAGAATATGTAAGATGCTTTAGTCATGGTGGAGATATGGAGATATCGAATATAGATGATTATTAAAGAAGGTTGATATGATGACTTGATCAAACCTATTCATAATTGTGAAAATATGTTGAATCTTCATGAAGGAGCAAAGGGAGATTATGAGTTTTATAGGTAAACAAGTCCAAGGATCAAATAAGTCTAAGTTGAGATTGGTGTATGTCAAGGGGGAACAATTGATTCATATGCATGAAAGGTAAGTAAGTATCTTGAGAACCTAAAAGTGTATTTGAATACATACATGATGTTAAGGGAAGCTTGGTGGCTGTTTAGTCCACTTTGTCATTAATGGTAAAGGGGGAGAAGGAGAAGAAGATGTTGCCATAAATGATAAAGAGGGGGATTGTTACCAAGTGTGTTATCATTGATGTCAAAGGATTGATGTAATATGTGAATTTATGTCAAGGGTAATGATAAAATGGTGATGTCATAATATGATCAGTTGTGTTGGCATAGGCTTGAGAGCCTTGTGTAGTGGCATAGGATTGGTAGTCTAGTGTGTTGAGTAGGTTGAGACTAGGGAGAAAAAGGTTGGAATTATTATAATAATGGAATTAATGTGTATGAAATGTATCTAAGAAGGTAACATCATTTGAATAGGTTTTAAGGTGGTTGCTTGGTCAAAGTATGGTCTACAGTCCTAGACCTAGTATGAATAGAGACCTAGTGAGGTCCATATAAATTGTCAAAGTGAGTTGCAAAGGTAAAATATCTCATGTAAGTATGTAATGAGGTATGATATGTTTGGTCAAAGGTGTTTTCCAATTTTTAGGATCTAAGGAAGAAGAGTAAGCAATAAAAAAATGTTGGAAGGGCACTTATGCATGCAAAAATGGTGGTTTCCTTACTCGAGAAGAGGTTTGTGATGCTCAATGACATGTGTAGATTTTTCATGGTGACCCAAGAATTTTAAGAGAGTTATAAAATTTAAATAATAAGGTTATCTATTTATTTGTAGTCATTTTACATACAAAACTTTATAAACATTCGTTAAGAATGTAAACTGGTCAAAACCCTCCTATAATCCCTTATAGTAGAGCGATTAAAAAATTTTATATAAAGGACCTAGAATGGATTGGTTTAAAAAGTTTGAATATGTTATGGTGTATATGAATCCTCCATGTGTCTCTAGGTGGTAGTGGTGTGCTCGGGCAGTGAGAAGAAGGTACAAAAATATGCTTATTTCTAAAGATTTTTATACTACAAACATGGTTGATTGAGTCAACACATGTAATATATTGGAAGTAAAAGATAGATAATTGTTATAAAATTACATTAATTAATTTGGTTATTATTTATCATATGTCTCAATCATTTTTATGATTTAAGTCTATTAGTCACTAGAAGCTAAACGGTGGAAATAGTGACAAAAATCTGGTTAGAGTGATTATGAGTTCAAGGAAGAGTTCCAAGTGAGTAAGGATGGATATAATGAATTAAGGTATTTTTTTGATACCTATTACTCATAATACCTTGTTTTAAAAGTGGTGATGATGCTCATACATAGGTAGGATAGTGATCATAAAGTGACTAGTCTGTGTGAGACAAGACAATGAAACTCAAGACAGTGAGAATAGTTTGTTGAAGAAAAATTCCCATTAGAGAATATTATATTAATGTTTTAATGTGTTATAAGTATGTTTTAAGACCACATTAATGTATTTATAGATAATTATTGTGCTGATAATGTTGTAGAGAGTCAAGGTTTGTTGACTGGTTATTGGCAGTGTTTGGTGGCTCTAAGCGAGCTTCTTGAAAAGATATTATGGTTTCAAAGGTTGAATTGAAGAACCTAATGATATTTATAATGAACCTAAGGTAATTATGTGTCTATATACATGTTATTTTTTATTATATTGTTTTGGAAAAAGTGTGCTTTTTTTCTAAATAATCTTGACTGAGTTCTAGAAGCTGTAGGCAGTCTAAGTGGGTAATTTGTAGAGGTAAGTTTAAGGTGTTATATAAATATTTGAAGAAAAAAATGAGCATAGATATGTTTTATAAGTATAAAAATATCATAATAATGAATTTTTTTAAATATTTTAAATCTGATCAGATGTGGAGAGTCAAAATGCTTTGACTATGTGTGACCAGTTTGAGTGGTCATTTTGAGAGAGGTGATTTGAGTACTTAGAGCTTATGTTGGAGTATCTAATGGATTTGGAGGTGTTTAAGAGGTCATAAAGGTTACAATAATTTTATATAATCATATTTATATTTGAAATATTTGAGTTTTTTCTTTATAATTCTGAGATAATGTTTTCTATGTATCAAGGCCTAAATAGCAAGGAGACCTAATTGCTAGGTTCAAGGTGTGAGTTAGATTTCCAGGTGCTATGGATATTTTTGGGAGTGATAAAGGGAATATTGGAGTTAGGTTTTATGTGTTTTAATAATTTTTTAATCTTAATATGTTTGAAGAGGTTGAAAGTGTAATGTGTGGGTTTGAAAGCCTAATTATTTTAGGTCTCATTAAGGTCTAATAGAGGATTTGAGTCTTAAGGACTATGGATGACCTATGGAGTCGAGTGTATCACACATGTAACATGTGTGGATACCTATTATAAGTGTAATTTTTTTTGATAATCATCTTGTCTGACCAACATGGGTTAGAGAAAGAGAGTGGTATAAGTATAAGGCCTAATTGACCTATTTATGTTAGTTAAGCATGTGTAGAGCTAAGTGAAGGAGATAAATTTTGAAAGAGAAGGTAAAGGTCATTGAGGACCATAAGAGGGTGAATAATATCAGTCATTCATATTTTATTAATTTGGTAAATAAGGATGCACATGTCATTATACCTACTAAGCCTATAAGAGGCTAGTTGAGCGAGTAAGACCTAAAGGCTATTTGACAGAGATTGAAGGGTGAAGCATGAAAACAAAGGAGTTAATAATTATATGAAGAGTAGAAAAAAGTTTTCAAGGTGATATGAGTTTCAAGGTAGTTGAGTGGGTGCTTGCTTTTCTAGGGAGTTTGTTCCTCCATGGAAGGTAAAGCTTACAAAAGTCTAGTTGTGTGAGTGCTTACTTAGATAGGGGTTATAGCTCCTTGTGGGATGGGTGTATCACTAAATTTGGATCTTGTTACTATAATACTATAGTCCATATTGAATGGTTCAGTGGGTTTTATCCCCTATAAGGGTTTACCACATAGATGATGTGTTCATGTGATGTATGTTCCTTTTCATGCTTTAGATGTATGTGCATTCATGATTATATTACTAGATCAAGTTAATGCATGATGGAATGGTTTTGGAATTGAATGTACATTTTTGTCTACTGATTCACCCCCCTCTTAGTAGCTAATTATAACATAAATATATATGAATATTTGTCAACACATGGTTAAAATTACACTAGTATAATTCCTCAAAAAAATTTCTACTTTTGAATGGACTTGGGTGTACTAAATATTTTATGTTTAAAAATGTAAGGTTGATGTTTTAGCTCTTACAATGTAGTCACGAAAATTTGAAATAGTAGTAGAGTTGATTCTTGTATTATCAAATATTTTATTAATTTATTCTTTGATTTTCAAATTGAGAAATTTTTAAGTGGAAACCGATATGATTGCCCTCTATTTTATTACTGATAGCACATTTTATGGGAGCTTAGAAAACTACTCGTTAATATGATGTATAAGTTGTCATTTTATCTACTTGGACATAGTGAAAATGCTTATTAGCTTTATTAGTAAGTTGATTTTTCTATCATAGTAAAATTATTTTTATTTATTGATTGAAGTTAGGTATGGCTACCAATAAATATGTTTCATTGAAATGTTCTATCCTTCTTATTAGATTACTTGTAGATTTGTCGTAAGCATGTTTTATTTGATTAACAGATTCATTATTTAATTTGTTTATTAATTTTGAAAAAATAATAGTATTTAAGGGAGGAGGAGTCACTTGCTCAGTTTTTAGCCAACCCCTTGCTATCTATGTCATAATGCAATAAAAAAGAGATCTAGTTCACTTGTTTACAAAGATATAATGTATTGTTGTTACTATTGATGTTTGTAAATAAATTTATTTTTTAGTAATAGTTTATCTAAAGATTATAAGAAAGTTTTGTAACCCAGATTATATAGGTTGTAAGTATTGTATAGTTTTAATGGATTGTAATATTATAGTAGATAGTGATCATGTTGGCATGATTGGCTAGAGAATTAGGGTAATCTTGTAATACTTCTATTTTGATATTAGAATAAAAATAAAGATCTTCATGTTTCCAAAAATGAGTTTTTAAATTTATTTCAACCCTTTTTAGGAATAAATAGTTCTTATAATTCTTGTAAATTTTTATAAACTATAGGAAACCCTTGTTTAAACTTTATTCTAGATTATTGGTCTTTTGAGTCCCAAAATTGTAGGCCTAATATGGATGATTGGTAAAGGGGAAAATTAAGTATTAAAGTAGTGAATTTGAATTGTTATAGTTATGAATTTACAATGAAATACTATTTTTGAATAATGTTATTATGATAAAAATAATGTGACCCTGGCATATAAAATTAGAAGAACCATAGGTTTATATATCTAGATTTATCACACACTTAGTATAACTAATGTAACAATAATAATTTAAAGCATTTAACAAAGAATTACCTTGAAAACTAAATCATGGGTTGAATTAATTTCTATTGGAAACCTAACAAATATATCAAGTTAATTAAATTTAAAAATGGCTAAAGTTAGTTGGAACTTGATTCAGATAAATAATTGTACTAGTCGATTTACATAAAGAGAATATTGAAACTTTTACCTCTATCCTAATAGGATTGATTAATCAAACTATATAAATATATCTAATTATTTTTTATTTGGTGGAACCATTTATAGGAGTAACTGAAAAAAATAATCACTTACTGGTTTGTTCATAAAATTGCTTAACAAAATAATTTTATTCAATTAAACCCTTTTGTAATGCTGAGTTATTTTTGCATTTAAATTATTGGGGATTATTTTTTAAAGTTACTAGTAGTATCATTTAGCTAATATATTACATTATAACTTACAAAAATAAATTTCACCTTGTGGGGGTATTTTATCCATTACCATTTGGTAGGAAATTTAATGAAAATATGACTTGGTTGTGAGGGGAGCTAATCTAATCTTGATGCACCATGTTTGGGAAAGTTACACCTCAAAATGAATAATTTTACTTGACTAGAATAGTCATGGGTAGTAAGGTTATTGTATTTGAGGTTGGATTAATTTAGAGTTTGGTTGTTTACATAGTTTTAATGTGCTTACAGTAGTAGTTGTAGAAATGATGTGTCAACAAACCATTGATGGAACACATTTCATACCATTTGGGATGAACTTCAGTATTTGTTTCATTATTCCAAGCTATACTTATTATTACTTGAGTATTGAATTTGATTGCATTATTACACATTGATTTTAGTTAGTCAACATAGCTTAGTCGTAGCTAGCTTGTCATACTCCTTTATGTATTTCCTATTCAGAGATAGAAAGTGAGCATCTATGTTGCATGTAATGAAACTTGAGTGTATTTTATACTTTAAGGTTACCTTTTATTGTGTACAAAATTTTATAATATGCATGTAACTAATACACACATGAGTATAGTCATGTGTTTGGTTGAAGGGTTTTTTGTGTAGAGTTAGTGTTGCACAAGAGAAGAAAAAAAATAAAAAAATATTAGTGTTTTTAAGGGTTATATTGGGTTAAATTTTTGGATTTACACCTTGGATAAAGTTCATGTTAATAATGTACCATTTCCATTATATCATGTCATGGTATATATCAATCTTTTAGGATGAACTTGTTCTGATTTTACCCATTGATAGTTTAAACCCTTTGATTCAAAGTCAACTACATCTTTCTTGATTCATTTATAGAAATATAATATTTTCAATTATATCATTAGTTTGGCCACTCCTAGATGACCAAAATATGGAGAATTATATAGTTATTTGAGCATTGTGACTCTCAAATCCTCTTGATTTAGTTCATACATCCTCCCCTTCAATATTAAGAGTCCATTTTTATCAAAATGGAATCCTTCATATATGTGGTCTTATGAGGTTTATTCAAGGGATTTCTTAACATGGTCATAGAATTCATCGCAAAACCTAAATTTCAAAGGTAGTTCATATAATAATAAATGTTGGTATATAATTTATGTGGATAAGGGCATTTGATACTCTATTCTCATTTACCTTTATGTAACCTATATCAAAATAGTAATATAATAGAAACTCAATCCAATGCCCTTGTTAAGCATTCAAATTGGGTTGGGTGAAGATATATTTATTACCCAAGTTATCAGTCTTTAATTCAAAATATTTTCAAAGTTGGTAATGCCTCCAAACCTACTATGAATGGAATATGGTAGCTAATTCTAGATCATGTATGGCATGAGTTTATTCATCAAGATTAATCTTAAAAGATTTTTAAGTTACCACTTGGCCTTCTTGGACTAATACTCCTCCCAAACCATCCATGGAAACATATGTTACCATAAACAAATGGACATTTAGATCTGGAACAAGCAACACCAATGTAAATGTAAGCCTTTTTTTTAGGACTTGAAAGGCTTCTTCACACTTTCTATTTCATAGGGAACATTGTTATTTTCATTACAAAGTGGCGATGGGTTTATCTATCTTAGTGAAATTAGGTATAAAATTCTTATAATACCCTACTCAACTCATAAATATATGCACCCAATGATTTTTTATGTTTCAACCATTCCATGATGGATTTTATCTTTGTTTAATCTATATATAGTCCTTAAATTGAAATAATATGCCCTAAATATTAAACCTTTTTATGAAACAAGCAACACTTTGATAGTTTCCTAAATATTTTATGCTCTTTTAAGTGTTTCAACACCAGTTTCAAGTGTCACAAGTGATTTTACTCATACTTATAATGTATTACACTATAATATAATAAGACAAGAACAAATTGATCTAAGTAATCCCTAAACACACTATTCATAATATTCATGAAAGTTGCAGGTGAATTTGTTAACCCAAAATGCAAGACTATAAACTCATAGTTGCTATACTTGGTCCTATAAACAATCTTAGGGATATTTTCCTCCTTGATCCTTAACTAATGGTACCTTTTTTGAGGTTAAATTTTTAAAATACATTTTTCCCTTGTATTTGAATAAAAATATCATTAATACTTGGGTAAAGGATACTTGTTCTTAGTAGTTTCCTAATTCAACATCCTATAATCTAAGCAAAGACAAAGAGTCCTATATTTATTTTTGATTGAAAACACATGCAAAACCCAAGGTGATACACTAAGATAGATCAATCCTTTAAACAACATTTCTTGGAGAGAAATTTCAATTACACAAGTTTGGTAGATGTTATTTTGTATGGTGATTTGGATAGACATTCAAATCTTAGGATGATATCCAATTTAAAATCAAATACCTTTTTAGAGGTAATCCAGGTAAATATTTTGGAAACACATCCTAATAATCCTATAAAAATGGTTATTTATCAAGGGTATGTTCCTTCTTCTCTTACCTCATCTATTTTGACCATAAAAATCTCATAGACCTTCTGTTGAGCTTTATTTAATTGAATGACTGAGATTTCCCTTAACTTAAATTCTTTTTTTCTTGCCTTGAATTTGGGTTTTATTTCCTAAAACTTCCTTTGAAATTCAATCTAAATTTACTTTTGGCTTCCAAATCTAGTTTACACATTAGATCACATCATATGATCCTAATAGAGTTTCAAAAAAATCTATTATAGTAGTAAATTTTGGTAACTTTACTTCTTTTATTAGGCATTTATCAACAATTACCCTTGATTGGCTCCCATATTGCATAGTCCATGTATTTTCCATATACCCAACCATTGTAAGAAGTGTATTAAGTAGGTGTGGAGAGATAAAACATTTAGTTGATGTAGTTTTTATGAATATAGTCAAAAATTGACCAAACAAAGTACGTTTGATGGGTGATATTTGTAAATATTTCTAATAATGATCAACTATTGCATGGATTCATTATTGAAATGTACCCTGCTGAGAAAATGAAGAAGAATGATTCTTAAATTTGTTACCATTTTTCCATTGTGGGAAATATTTTATGTGATGGTCACCTCTACAAGTAAAAAATCCCCTTGGTGGTCCTTATATTTTGGGTGGGTTACATCCATTGTTCTATCCTTAGAACCATTTCTTGGTTTCCTTA
The DNA here is from genome assembly GCA_037957365.1 of Torreya grandis. Lineage (NCBI taxonomy): Eukaryota > Viridiplantae > Streptophyta > Pinopsida > Cupressales > Taxaceae > Torreya > Torreya grandis. The sequence continues at coordinate 1,776,827 of JARHVA010002587.1, forward strand.
TCCCAGTCCCAAAAGTATATTTATACCTAGGATTCTTGTTGTTGAACCTATTTTTAAATTTCCACTATTTTTAAAATTATCCATTTTAAAAGAAGGCTTTGGACCTTTGAAATTTTTATAATACTTATCTCTTACTTTAGTAAGATATTTAATATTTTATTCCTATGTGAAAGCATTTTTAAAGACATGATCCATGGAGCTAGGTCCTCCTTGTAGATACACCTCACATATTTTTTATGGTTTCAACCCTATGAAAATATTTCAAATATGATAACATTAATATTTATGATATCAAGGAACATATTTGATAAGATTTTTAAACTTATCCCAATATTAATTCATTGATAACTCTCTTTACTTAAAATTAAGAAAACATGTTAGAATTTGGTCAAAATAAATTTGTGGCAACCACCTTGCCTTGAATAGAACATTAAATTGATCTCACATGGTGGTAGTGGAGTCAAGGACTATCTCAAATTTATTGTTCACTCTTAAATTTACTGCTTCACTAGTTAGTTGATATGATCCCCATATTGCTTTTGTTACTGTAGAATAATTTTGAATTTCTAAATAATTCATTTCTATAAGCCACCCTTTAGCTCTATCAACCAAAAATGTTCCATAAAACTTTGTTGGGTTCAATTTTTTCATGTCACATACAAGTTATGCCATAACTTGATTCCTTTTTGCTTGATGCTTCTCATCATGTTCTTATTCTTGATTCTCTTCTTAATCATTATGTTGGTCCTCTTATTCTTCCTTCTCATCAAGTCTAAAAAATTATTATTCCTTAGCAATTATATGTTTCATGTCTCATTTGTTTTGATGATCTAATAAAGATTTGTAGTCTATTCTACTATAAACTTATTAGATTTAGGTTGCTAATTTTGATTGTATGGATTTCCATTAGTGTTAGCCTTTACACAAACCATTTTATCAAGTTGGTTTAATGAGGAAAACATATATCATCACTAGTGGAGTCATTGGGTATGAATGTTTGAATATGGATTTGGTACCACATGTTACAACCTCTATTGGATTTCATAGAAAACCTTACAATTTTTTAAAAACTCAAATTACTATTCATATTATAAATGAATGTAAATACTTATCCTTAAAATATTTATATGATTATAATACATCATTAAGTAGTAAGCAATAGATGTCTTAAGAAAATTAATTCCACTAAACTAAGTCCAATAGTAAAATAATAATAGTTCTCTTAGGAATCATAAAGTAAGCCAATACATAAATATCTCAAATATAATAATATTGATCACAACTTAAAATATAAAAAGTTGTAATATATATTTTAAAATAATGTCAACATCCTCTACTATAATGATAAATAAAAAATTATGTCTAATACACATTAATTATGATGATCAATATACTACAGATCCATATTAGTTTATAAACCATTAGAAAACATTGGTAATTGGTCTAGATTAGCTTTAATGAGGAAGAGTATCATCTAGGTGCTTTACCTCCAACCACATACCAACACTCTCCCACAAGCCTCCCTAATGAGAGTAGCCCTTATATTCATTAAGGGGTAGATAATGATGATGCAATCATCCAAAACCATCCGAGAATAATATGAATACATAGACCATAGGTATGCCTCTATCTAATATGAATTAAAAAAACATGCAAACAAAAAATTACAATGGACATACAATGTATATAGATATAACATCAATTTGGCCAAAGCATTTATAGTATTCATATTTCAAAAATATGGGTCATTATCCACATAATCTTTACTCTCTATTTTAACATCTAATCACCAATGTTATTATTTCTAGACCAATGATGTGTGACTTACAACCAGGGATCCGTCCTATTAGACGTAATCCTTCAAACAATAATAAATGGTTTTACTATGCTTTAGTAGATCAATAATAATTTAAAATTTCAATAATATCTAATTTTTTTATAAGATTCATTAATCACTTAAGGAAAGATTAATCAAAACATCATTTTCTTAAATCAACCACATAGGAAGTCAATATCAAATAGTAAAAAGTTATTATTTTCCTATCACATTGTAATATATCATATATTGTAAGTATTATTATATCATGTATATTCATCAAGCCTAGTTTCACCATCTTGGCATACACACATGAGTCCTGAAGATGCTACAATACTACATAAAACTAGTCCATATAACTATAATATCTATTATGACAAGCTACAATACTTGAATTAATATGAACATGTATCCAATCTCTTTAAAATAGAAATATAAAATAACCTATATTTTAAAACCATATCATCAATTATTAACGTGGTCAATTCATGTAGACATCATGACTTATATCCAAATTGAGTAAGGTTTGATATATAAAACTAGTAGCATAAGATACAATTTATCTAACTTGAGAGTATATGAATACTAAAAATCCATATATCCATTCTATTTATAAGCCTATAGGTAGTTGTGTCAACCATCTACAATTTTATAAATAGACAATAATAAAAAAAATTTACTAGGGAATTACTCAAAACTATTCCATTCCAATTTTTTCTTACATAACTATAACATAAATTTAATAATAGCATATCATCTTAATAATTTAGGGTTCAAAATTTAGCTATGGTCGATCCTTAGTCTCCCTCATGATTCATATTTTGATATCACAATTTTTATAATCATTTTCCCTCTATTATATAATGAAAATTTAATGTGTAACTATATATTTGATCCCAATTAATCGATAATTAATAATGACTTTCAAGAATCTCATACCCACTACTAGAATAAATAAACCACACAATACATGTCTGTTTCTATGTATAGGCTATATTGGAAAGTTATTTAATCTCAAACTCTTACATGATTTTTAGACGCATACCCTCTATTAATAACATTAAAAAAAGACATAAATAATTTGTATAGCTATCTATTACTTATTTAGACATGTGGATGAGTGTCTATTCTCACCACTTGGTCTATAGAAGTGAATAAATTATAATACCAATAAACAAATCCACATAATATATCATCAAAATGAATCAAACAATTATTTTGCCTTAAAATAACCTTCCCATGTTTAGCTACAAATAAATTATACATTTACAAGGATTTTATTATGTCCAAGTCTATATCAAATGACAATAATGGCTTGGGTAAATCAACTCAATCATAAAAAAGAGAAAAAAATATTGAATCTATATAAATCTAGATTTTATAAAATCATAGTTAAATCTAAGTTCCCAAAAACATGTGTTTAAAAAAAGGAATGTAAAGATAAAACTCATTTTTTTCATGGATAGATAAAGCTAAACCATAGTGCTATGTAATCTAAAACTGTTGAAGCTAAAATAAAATAACTACCATGAAAAAAATTGAATATATATATCATTTATTTATGTATATAATTGCATTTCATTGTGTGTGTGTATGTGTGCGTGTGTGTGGGGCTATAAACTTAAAAAACATACCACACTCAAGATTCAAAAACTAAAAATATCAATCTCATAGATTTGTTACTTTCTTGGATGAAATTAACAACATAAATATTTCTTCCTCATAAGTGTTACCATCCTTAGACTTTTTCTCTTCTCCCTCACATTCACCTCCTTTTTTTCCCCTTATTCCACTTCTTTTTTCTTCTTTTAAGGGTTTATTTATTAAATTTGAAGTCATAGTCCTCTTTTCATTATTTTTTCCATGCAATAAAGCAAGAAACCACCCAAAAATATGCCTTTCATGCCCACTTTTCTAGATATTCCTTTTCTTGCTAATAAAGAAGCCAAGATAATTAGACTATGGGTACAAATTAAAACCTGTTACTCAGTTTTATCATCTATGCCAAGAAATGTGAACCCTTATTTTAGGGGTTTTCAACTAAAAGTTCTCACAATCTAAAAAATGTTCATTTGAACCAACATGCTCTTATTTAATTACATGAAAAATAAGATAAACCATAATAACATATCAATCAAATGATTAAATTAATTCACCCAGACTAATATATCAATCAAATGATTACATTTTTTCTTGCACAACTATAACATATATTTAATAATAACATATCATCTTAATAATTCAGGATTCAAAATTTAGCTATGGTCCATCCTTAGTCTCCCTCATGATTCATATTTTGATATCACAATTTTTATAATCATTTTCCCTCTATTATATAATGAAAATTTAATATGTAACTATATATTTGATCCCAATTAATCTATAATTAATAATGACTTTCAAGAATCTCATACCCATTACTAGAATAAATAAACCACACAATACCTGTCTATTTCTATGTATAGGCTATATTGGAAAGTTATTTAATCTCAAAATCTTACATGATTTTTACACTCATATCCTCTATTAATAACATTAAAAAAAAAATACATAATTTGTATAGCTATCTATTACTTATTTAGACATGTGGATGAGTGTCTAATCTCACCGCTTGGTCTATAGAAGTGAATAAATTATAATACCAATAAACAAATCCACATAATATATCATAAAAATGAATCAAACAATTATTTTGACTTAAAATAACCTTCCCATGTTTAGCTACAAAAAAATTATACATTTACAAGGATTTTATTATGTCCAAGTCTATATCAAATGACAATAATGGCTTGGGTAAATCAACTCAATCATAAACAAGAGAGAAAAACATTGAATCTATTGAAATATAGATTTTATAAAATCATATTTAAATCTAAGTTCCCAAAAACATGTATTTAAAAAAAGGAGTGTAAAGATAAAATTCATTTTTTTAATGGATAGATAAAGTTGAACCATAGTGCTATGTAATCTAAAACTGTTAAAGCTAAAATAAAATAACTACCATGGAAAAAACTGAATATATATATCATTTATTTATGTATATAATTGCATTTCATTGTGTGTGTGTGTGTGTGTGTGTGTGTGGAGCTATAAACTTAAAAAACATACCCCACTTAAGATTCAAAAACTAAAAATATCAATCTCATAGACTTGTTACTTTCTTGGATGAAATTAACAATTTAAATATTTCTTCCTCATAAGTGTTACCATCCTTAGACTCTTTCTCTTCTCCCTCACATTCACCTCCTTGTTTTTTCCCTTATTCTACTTCTTTTTCTTCTTTTAAGGGTTTATTTATTGCATTTGAAGTCATAGTCCTCTTTTCATTATTTTTTCCATGCAATAAAGCAAGAAACCACCCAAAAATATGCCTTTCATGCCCACTTTTCTAGATAATCCTTTTCTTGCTAATAAAGAAGCTAAGATAATTAGACTATGGGTACAAATTAAAACTTGTAACTTAGTTTTATCATCCATGCCAAAAAATGTGAACCCTTATTTTAGGGGTTTTCAACTAAAAGTTCTCACAATCTAAAAAATATTCATTTGAACCAACATTCTCTTGTTTAATTGCATGAAAAATAAGATAAACCATAATAATATATCAATCAAATGATTACATTGATTCACCCAGACCATTATGTTTTTATTTTATTTATATTGACTCATTTACACACACCACTCATGGTGGTCAAGGGTTGAGTTTTATAGGTAAGGTACCCATTCAAAATATAAATATGGGTAATCTCATCCAAACCAACCAAGGTGGCCAAATAATTTACAATTAATAAATACTCCTTCCATATGAGATGCACCAATATTGATCATCATTTGAGGGATTATAAATGTAATGCATGTTTTTTCATTTTTAATCTATTAAAACAACTTATGAAAATGATCCAATCTTAGTGGTTATGTAACTAATAGATTTATAATAGAGTTTCTAAGTCAAAGCCTATATTTCCATTCCAATATTATAAATACATGAGTATCCTTTCGACATAAGAAATGTAAATAACCATATTGCATAAAAACTTGTAACACAAATAACCAACATAATCATGAAAAATTATTTCAACCCAAAATATGACAAACACACATAAACATTCAAATATTCATTAATAAATATAATTAAACAACCCTATAAATAGATAGATGTCACAAAACTTAAACATTTAGGAAATAAAATCCAAAATAAAATGCAAACCACACAACAACAAGTACGTAATATTTTGTGCATGTGTGAATATTCTCATATGGCTTTGTCTACCCCCAACTATCAGGATATGCTACCCTATGCTTAACCTTTTTGAAAATAAGTATTAAGGAGAGTAGCCTAATCAACTAAGGAGTAATCTAATCTAAAAATTAAGCCTATTAAATAATTCAGATTCACAATATATTATTAAATAGTGTTGAATTATGGAAATTTGTTAAATATAAAAATTACAATGCCAAATAGTAATTTGAATGCTTAAACATGAATGAGAGATAATATTTAGTTTATTTACTGATGAAAAAGTAGATCTAATAAATGTAGGTGTAGAAATAGTTAGGATGATGTTCATCTATGATTCAAGAAATTAGCTCTTTGTTAGCCTATACACTATTATTAAAATAGGGAAAATGATTTTTTACTCTTTTGCCTGTAGTTAAGTACATGAAATTTATATAAATTCCACATATGGTGGTTAGGGTTCAATTTCACCTTGAAGATTGCCATTTGGGATTGTTTGCATAGGTTTTAGATATCAATCTTTTGATAAAAACCCTAGGTCCTCCAATTTGGGCATGTCATCTTTCAAAATGAGGGTTAGTAGGCTAAAATGAAGTTGAGATGACCTCAACAAGCTTTGTATCAATGAGTGCTACTTAAATAGCCACATACTTATAAGAGGGCTTCATATTGATGTTGTTCTTCCCCATATATGGGCTTGAGTGTGAAGAATGGTGTAATATGCTATATCTGATATAAATTAAAACTTGAAAAATAATACTCATGGGTTTTCTATTTGAATAATTCATACCTATAACAATACTTATCCTATGACTGATTTGGAAATAGGGAAGTATTGTGAATTTGAGAAGTACTTTTTCTTGGTAAGTGATAGATGTGTGATTGAAAACTACTTGATTATAATGAATGGAATTTGACTTGTATTTATATAAAACCTTTTGAAAATATATCACAAGAGGGTAATAAATATAAATATACCAACCTATACATGTCTAAATATTTGCAAATTTGAGTTTTTGTAGGGTACAAAAATTAGCGTTAGATTTGGGACATTAGCATCAACACTAGTGCCCTAATTTTGATGGTAGTGCCCTAGAAAATATATAATTATTAAAGCTCTATAATAAATAATGTAGACATATATAAAATTTTAAGCATAGTAATGATAGTGTCCTAGAGAATAGATAATTAGTCAAGCTATCTAATTCATAATGTAAGACACATATCAGGGTTTAAGTATATTATGGGTTACAGGTGATTTGGGTAATCATAATATTAGGGTTAAACTATAATATAAGTATTTATGCATAATGAGATAGAGAACATGATCATTTTGGTAGAGAGGAAGTTATGAAGTGAAGGGTTGAGACTTTAATTATATTTTTCAATTGTTGAAGACTAGTTCATCATGTAAAATCTAGATTTAACATCTAGACACTCTACCCTATGATGCTCTCCCTCAATATTATACTATGAGGGATGTAACTATCCTGAATCCACCTTAAACATGAGAAGAGTAGTTAGTTCACTTTCCAATATATGTATAAATATACTAAGACAAATAAAAACAATTAATTTATAATTAATGCATTTGATATAACCATAACATCAAAATCAATATGTAAAATAATAAACATAATATATCTATTTTATATAATTTAAATAGTAATATAAGTATAGATTATTATATCACAATATGAGCTATATTAAATGTATAAATGACTTAATATATAATCAAAATTAAAAAACAATAGCATCAAATCATCAATACCATAGTATTTTTTCATCAGGGGAAAATTTGGACATAGTAGACACTTTTCCTTTTAATGATCATAGATATGCCTTCATCTTCCCCTTGGGGTCCCATATCCTAAGTTCATGATCATTAAAATAGAATGAGAATCTATGTGATACTATTGTCAATAAGACAATCCATGTCTTATTATAAATGCTTGTAATTTTAAATGGGATAATGGTCTAAAGAACTTGTTTCTTCTCTTTGTATGACCCTCTTATATCATGAATAATTTGCTATGAAATTTCTTGTACAAAAATATTTCTAGGTAAAAAGAGAGGAATATTGAGAAGAGAAACCATAATACCTTCAACTTTTATAATGGTATAATAAGGGTAGTACCGACAAGTTCATATCTTAGCAAAAGACCTTTTGATTTATTCTATGAACCTAGGCATTGGGGTGTCATTGATAACCATAGAAATTGGTGGATAAAAGCATTTAGAAATTTCTTCAATAAACATATAGACCCTATGTAGATATAACTTAGAGAAAATATTATAAATTAAAATACCTGAAACAAGGGTCCATTTTTGATAAGATTCAAAATTGATGGTCACACAAGTGAGGCCAACTAGGTAGGACATCATATAGAAAATTTACCTTGATGTACTCCTTTATGTGCTATTTTAAGTTGAAATTTGTAATTTATCCAAATGCAAGTGTCAACCCATCATTTCCGAGCATTGAAAATAGGGAACCAAGTTTTGTCCATATAAACAATGTATGGGATCCTAAACAATTTATTCATTAGTGTCATCCTATTTATTACATTAGGTCTGAATGTTCATAGGGGAATTTGATTAATGTCAAAATTTTCTACCTAGTGGTTTGGATTTTTTACCAAATCTCAAAAAAATTATCTTAGATTATAATTGTTTAGCCATTATAATACCATTACTTGGTTATAAACCATGGTTGGAAGTGGAAACCTATAGTATCCTTCTATTTCCAAACTAGAGAGGAATGTAATCTCATTATGCTTGATAATGGAGCGAATCATATCAATATGGACATTGTTAAAATAAAAAATTATTTAATAGGTCAAGACATGAAAATACCTCATGTTTTCATATGGTGTAATGGAGGCATACATTATTCAAATAAATTAGGTTGTATGTATACATTACATCCATTAAAGTGGGGATCTCTTCTACTAGTATAGGTTTCGCCGCTTCCAAATCTTCAAAGATTGCACTCTACCAATTCATTTTGGATAAAGACTATATTAGTGAAGACTGTATTCCATTCAAATATAATATTTGAGGTTGACATATTTTGATAAAATTTGTAGTTTTTTTTGGACTAGAATAGTTTTGCTATAACTCCTATATATTTACTCAAATGAATTATACGGCTCTTGAGTTCTCTTAGGCTTACATTTTGGAAATGAATATTCTATTCATTTAATTATGTTAGATTATGATATGTGTGAATAATAAAAAAAGGTGACACATGGAAAATTTATAAGTGTCTTTACATCCATTTAAATTAATACTAAGTCCATGCATAATATTGATGGCTTGAGAATGGGTTAAGACAAATTCAAAAGTTAGAAACTTATACCCATATGAAAAACCTAAAAAAAAATAATCAAAGTTTTAATAAAGAGTGAAATTTTAAATTGGTTGGACTTATTATTTTCACTCTATGAACACTTTAGCGAAGTGTGAAGACTTGTGAACAAGTGCTAAAATTTTTGTGAGATAAAAACATCAAACAAGCCAATATAGCAAAGCCATAAATTCTAATATTAAAAATATGTTTAACTTTCATACTCATTTTTTATTTACAAAGTGTTAATAGGATAAGATCAATAATTCAAATTTTAAATTCATTCAGTAAAATATGTCTCCATTTTAAAGTAAATGAGGTGTGTTGGTGACAAAAAATGATGTTTTTTGTGGGAAAATATTGTGGAATGTTTAGGACCTAGAACCTTTGGTTAAACATTAGAGATAAATTGATAATGTTTTTTGATAATTTCATAATATTATTTGAACTAATATTTTAGTTTTATAACTACCAAATGACATACTAAGCCTCTTACACCAAGCATGAGTACCACATGATTGTGCAATGTCAATAATTAATTTTACATTAAAGACCTAGATCTTTTGGATGTTTTTTATTTAAATTATAATAGTTTTTTTTTTGGGGGGGGGAGGCTTGGGAATTTATATAATACTATCCAAGGGTCCATAACCTTGAAAAAGATATCTTTAGACCCACTATATGCCTTTCTCCACTATCATCTAAGCATCACTAGCCGCAATGGAAATCACCTCCTTAAGAGAAATCCTTTTGATTTTGTTTCAAGGTTTTTTTTCTCCTTTGATTTTAGTTTAATCATTTGATTCTTTACAAGGTTGGTAATGAATATATTTAGGCTGAAAGTGTTCCAAAATATTATATTTGGCAACCTTTATTTTTTTAATCCATTCTCTCTTGGGAAATTCTTAATGTTTTATGTGCTATGGAATTATTTTGAAAGGAAAAAAATCATTATTTAATTCATATGGTAGTTATATAACAATAACTTATAATTTACTAATAACATGTAATATCTAGATATAGTTATTTATGTATTCTAAGTTTCATGAAAATATTCTAAGAAGTTACACACCTTATAGTACATCTAGTTTGGGCCAACCATTTCATTAGAGATAATTTAAAATCATATTTCTTAGAAATTCCTATAATATTATCTTGGTCAAGAATTATTTAATAACTATATCTAAGAAAATATACTATTTCATGAAATGAAAATAACAACTAAATATGAAAAAAAAAAAAAAAAACCTTTGGAAAATAAAGCAATGATGTCAAAATAATTTAACCTAGGCCAATTAATCTATCTTAACCTTACTATAACTCAAAGATCATTTTGAAGTAATGGCTGGTGACACAACTAAGAATTAATACTTAAAGTACTTCTAATCACCTAGAGTGACAAATATTTGGATTGCATATATTTAAATCTAAAAGCATTTTGACCAATATCTCTAAAATATGGTATGGAGGAATCCACAATGGGTCAAGTTTTACATGTTTCCATTTCTATTCATGTGATTTTTTCCCATAACAAAATTAGATTTGAATTTATAAAATATTTTACCTTAGGTTTATTATTGAACCACATTTTGACAATATATTATTGATTACTAAAATTTTAGAGAGATTATTTTTATGAATTCTCCATTTTAAAAATATCCAATAGACACAAATTTATTTGATCATCATCATCCATGTAATATTGCATAACTGGGTACATTAGAAATCTTAGGGTTACTAGGATTACTGGTTTTTGGCCATATACCAATAAAAATGGTGAACTCTTGAGGGCTTGTCTAAATCTAGTTTGGTTAGCCCAACATGCATATTACAACAAGGAATGTCAATATCAGGTTTTCTTTTCAATAGATTTCTTGATTTTATCTACCAAATTATTATTGGTAGATTTAGATACACTATTCTCTTGTGGGTAATAATTAGATGAAAAATTTAATGTGATAATGTATCATAGGTCCATTATGTAAGTTTTAATAATTGGAAATTAGGTCCAATGTCACAAACTAATGAAATTGATGATACCAAACTGGGTGACTAGATTTTATTTCAAAAACTTAATTTTCTTTATAGTATTATTTTTGGAGATAATGGCTTCAGTCTACCTTGTGAAGTTATCTATAGCAGTTAGTGTAAATTTTTGACCTACTAAATAATTGGGATTGATTACTCCAATGAAATCTAATCCCCATTAAGCGAAGGAATTCCATTCAATTATGGGTTGAAGTGGCATGGCTACATGGATCTCTATTTTGGTGAATGTTTGGCATTAGTGATAGATTTTGACATGTATTATGTGCATATTGGAAGATCATGGGCCAATATTATCATGTGTGAAAAATATTATGTGGTGTTTTATTTCTAGAAGTATGACAAATACCTAAATTTTAGTGAAAATTGGTCGTGACTTATTTTGCTTCTTCCTTTGATATAAATTGAAGGTATATTCCTTTGTATTTTTTTAGATATATTACCCATTTATTTTTCATATAATTAACTAACTTAAACCTAAAATATATTATTTATTATTTTTTCAATTTTGGGGGCACCTTCCATACAAAAAATACTGAATGATTCAATCATACCAACCATGGATTATCATTTGCATTTGATCCACATACACAATAATGATCATGGGGTTGAATTTTATCATTATTTTAATGAGCCCATACTATCAAAATATTTTGGATAAATTTATCTCTTAGTCATATTCTTGGATTTTAACCATCCATATCCCTATTTCACTCATCTAGTTCATTTTGTCCTGGCATGAGTTTTACTGTTGGGTTAGGGATAATGGAATGAACCCTATTACATATAATGTAATGTGTAACTATATTAATTACTTTGATTAAACAATAAAAATTCTTGTCTAAAATGGAATATTTGAGCTCAAATTCCTTTAAATTTGTGCTTATGAATGCTATAGGATGTTTTTTGCCATTGAGTTTTGGTGTGAGTACAACATCAATAGTATGGTATAATGTGAATGAATAAATAAAATAAGTACTTGGTGAAGTCCAAACTAACCAACACTAGATCCTAGATGATATCATTTTAATTATCCTAGAACAAATTCTTGGATTCTAATGTCCATTATACCTTGCATCCTATTTCAACATAACATTTAATGGTCTGAAAATCTCAACAAATCCTAAAATAAAATTACATGAAAAATTGATCTTACCAAAAAATGAGTTTAACTCTTCTTACTATTAGGAAATAGAATATTTGGAATGCCACTCTCTTTTTGGGTTTATGGATATATTTTCCTTAGTAATTACATGGCCTAGTAACTTACCTTTTATCATGCCAAAGATAATATTTTTAGGATTAAATAAGAAACATGCATTTTTCATTTGTTAAAGACTTTTCACTAGTGATGCACATGTTTTGACTTGTTTTTAGAGAAAATGGTAAGATAATCTATATAGATAATAATACACTTATTAACTAAAAAATGAAAGGTGAAGTCCATAGTATGATGGAAGGTTGAATTTTAATTTATTAATACAAATGGAATATTTTTATAGGTAAATGTTTCCTACTTGGTAGTGAAGGTTGTTTTTATTTTTTATTTTTTATCAACCAAAACTTTTTTGTACCCAAAAAAACCATCTAAGAAAGTCATCATCTTAGAACCACTAATTATATGGATAATTTACTCTAGAAATGGTAAAGGATAATTATGATTTTCAAATTCCCTTTTTATGTTTTTGAAATCAACACACATTCAATCCTCTCCATTATTTTTCCAAACCTATACCAAATTAGATACCACAATTTAATGTCTAATTGGGAATATAATTCTAGTTTCCAACAACTTCTACACTTCCTTGTGAATGAAGGGTTTCATAATTGGATTGATAGGCCTTTACCTTTCTATAAAATTATTTTTTACTTATTTAAGTGGGATAGTGCGATAATGGCCCTTGGATAAAATATTAAAGTCATCATATGACCAAACAATCACATCCTTATATTTTTGGATTAAGGATTTGAATTCTTCATTTTCTTATTCACTAAAACTTAGTCCCATGTTTATATAATGAAGATGTTTCAGTGACCTTGGATCAATAGGGATGAACTCTTTTCTATTAGATTTTTCTTTCCCTAATCACTTAGTGTGTGTATCTAGATCAAATGTCCTTTCTAATGAGACCATTGATTTTGGGATCTTATTCTATTAAATTTTTAGGACCCCATAATATCCCTCTTCATTTTATTAAAAGGAATACCTATCCTTTTCATTTATCACCTATGATTAGAAAAAACTTGCACTACTAAAAATTTAATGATTTTTTGGTCATCATAAAACACCTAAAAGTTATCAATATTGTAATGGATAAAAAGGCACATGATTAATTCAATTTTAAATTTATATAATGTTGACTCATTTAAATGACATAAATTTATTACATAGATTACCAAAGAATCAAGTACTTTATTTTGCTCTCTAGGAATATATGTTATATTGAAAGAATCATAAACCTCAATTAGATCTAAAGCCCAATGTTTGTACTTCCTTATATATGATAATTTGCATTGAAATATAATATTTACTTGATTGAATACCAAAAAATAATATCCATACATATGTGCTTCCTTTACACCATGGTTGAAATAAAATCTCAATCCTAAGATCAAATATTCATACTCAAAAAAGTTATTAGAGCAAGGAAATTGTAGATGATAGGATACAAGATATTGTTTTGCATGTAGCTTTACCAACACTATGCTTGCACGTAATCCTTGTTTGGAATTTCCCCCATGAAAATTTAGGGTAAAAATTCCTATGTATTGACTCATATGTCTATTTTTTCCTTAACGGTCATGGTAGTGATGGTATAGATGCTTATGTGAGAAGAAATCAATTTTACCTTTTCATTTTTTGGATTGTATTTGGTAATAATGTGTTTCATTTTAGGATCTTGATCAACCAAAATTTAGTTGGTCATTCCTCTCTAGGTAAAACACATGTGAATTTATTGTAGCTATATATAAATTAAGCATTTTACACCAATCTTTGATTAATAACATCTCATAGGCCTTGGTGATATCAATAACTTGGATGCCCATGAATAATATTTGCCAATCAATAACTAATTTAAATTATTATTTTTATAATTGAATAATATTTATTTCAAATTTTATGGGATTCAAATGCTAATTTTTTGCAAATCCCCATAGGCATGACCTTTTTTTATGCTCTTAATCCAACCAAACAATAATGCAAGTCCTAGACATTTTCATAATGAGAAGGAATGGGGGGACCTCAATATTTTTCTTAAGTATATCCACACTTATATGTGTTGTATTTTGTTTATTTGGGATGGATTTATCAATGTAGACACCCATATTTGGTATAGACACAATTTAGCAACATGTTTTTATAGCCTCTTTGTATGCATACATATATTGATTAATGATTGAATATTTAGTGACATGGCCTCATATGGACCTCTTTGGTTCCATCTTATTTCACTTGATTTACCTACCCTTGGGCCTTATGTTATTTTATTACTATTCATCCAATGTATACTAGTGATCCCTACCTGTTATTTCCTATTTTATGTATGGTTTTTATCCCATAGACACTTACATATATTTTGGACACTAGCATCATCTCTAGTGTCAAACTACAATGCATGTATCCAAGATTATATTTTTGTCCTTTTATGCATATTTTAATTTATGATCATTTGTTTAACTCTCTTTTCCCACCCTATTGCCAGCTTTTCATGTCATTAGAGCCTAATTCAAAATAAAGAGGTCCCTATAT
Source organism: Torreya grandis (assembly GCA_037957365.1). Classification (NCBI taxonomy): domain Eukaryota; kingdom Viridiplantae; phylum Streptophyta; class Pinopsida; order Cupressales; family Taxaceae; genus Torreya; species Torreya grandis. Next base: position 1,792,026 of record JARHVA010002587.1, read on the forward strand.
ATACAAAGACTATATTCTAATTATACTACCTATAAATTTGATTTAACAATTACATAAATTGAAAATACTATATATTTCAAGTTATCAAACTACATTACAATAATGAATTGAACATTTAAAGCATTTAGAAGGTCAAATATACTATTGCATTGCCTGTGCCAAGGGTTAATAAGAGAAAGAGCATATAGTTACACATTTAAAAATACACACACATACCTAAGATGGAGAACTACATGGGATTATGAGGCCCTCTTTGGAGTATTTTCTATGTAGGAAACACTTAGAAACAAATAGATTTTCTAGGGTTATCTCAACCCATAACCTAACCCCTTTTTACCAAGTTATAGGAGGTCCAATGCAAAAAAATCATGGGTTTTATCATTGGATGAATTTGGCACATATGTAGGTATAAATTGAGGTACAAGATAGTTATATAAGTGACAATTCAGGCTTGGTGTAAATTTAGATCCATTCTTATGCATATCCTTGTCTAGACACTTATGTCAAAGGTAGACACCTATGTTGATGCTACTTTCCCTCTTTGATGCAAATGTCCAGTGGGTAAAAATAGTCAAAATGTAGAATGAACCAGTTCAAAACCTATGATGCATACCTATGATGATTCTTTATCATCGTCACACCTCAGGACATAATATCAAACAATATATTCTATCTCGTATCCCTTAGCTACCTTGTACTTTATTTATTACACATGCTAAATTAGGAAAGATATGTATTATTGACTATATTTTAGTGTAAATATGAATATCATTTCATGTGTTTAATATGAAAATCCACAAAAAAACATAAAACATTTGGTGAACCCATCCTATGTTATTGAGACAAAACCCTAGTTTTCATGTAGGGTTTCCTCCAAAATAATTTGATTTTAGATTTCTATAAATTATTTTAGATCTAATTTTTTTATCTCCTAATTATATGGGAATAATTTATGAATTATTAATTACATAATTTCATTGGCCCTAGTGGCTGTGTGCTTCAAAATTTTATTAAACATTAAAATACTTATGGAGTCACTAATATAAAACCATAAATGGAAGCTTAATTATTATGATCATTTCTTTAATCCACCTAATGATCAATGTATTGCATATATAAATCTTATAGAACATAAAAAACAAGATAAAGCCTATTTTTGTTACAACTATGATAATGAAATAACAAATGATGTAAATGAAAATATAAATGAGCAAGGTAGTGACATTTATAATTTTTATTATGAGTGTGATGATATCCCTCTCGACTATGACACTTTTCCCATTCCTCTAATTTATTATGATGAAGGGTTTCAAGAATTACCAAGTGAGTGTGTTTATTCCATTTTCAATGATGCAAATGTCCAAAAAATTGAATTTTCCTCCTATATCTCTCATGATGAAATCAAGCATGTGGCTTCTTCTCTAAGTAATATTCATGGTGAAAATTCTATGATTTCTTTGAATGATTCATGTGAAAATAGTCAAATTTATTCTCCCCCTTTATTTTATGGTGATCAACATTCATGTCATATGTCTCCCATCATCTTTCTTGAAGAAAAAATGAAAATATATATTACATTTATAAGGAAATGAATATAAAACATGCATTTTTTAGGGACATAAATAAGTCCAAAGTATATTTCATGTATTTTTTTCAAAGATCAAATCATGTAAGTCAAATAAAATCAAAAATAGCATTGTCTTCTCTCATTCCTTTAAAAAGCAAAACCGAAGGTGAAATTTGTATTTCCCTCCTTAGCATTGTTTGATATAAAATACCAAATGTTTACAAGTGAATTTTTCTCATTTACTCCTATTGAATGCCACTAGATATTAAATAACACCACACCTTCTAGTGATAATATTACAAACCTTAATTATATCCAACATGATATACTCACCTCTTTAACCATGGATACCCATTTGAAAAATGTTGTACAACCATGTGACGATCCTCCCTTTAATAGTGGAAAGGATTCAATTATTCAAATGTTCCACATGCATGGAAGTTTACAACTGCTAACAAAAGCTTCAACCTCTTCTTATGATATGTTATCTATTATGACTACCATGGGAGATTTTCAACAAAAAATCAACATTCTTAAGATGTAAATTTTTCTCATGAGGATATTTTTGAGGAGAATATATTATCAGAGTAACCTATTACTAAGGATGTATTTGAGCATCCTTACCATTCTAACTTTACTACACCTAAATTATCCCCCTTTTATGGTCAACGGGATGCTTATATTTGTTTAAAATAATACATACAATCCTTTAAACATTAAACCCAAAATAGAAGCTTACTCTTAAAGGCTTTTCATCGCAGCTTAACCCAAGGGGCCCTTGATTGGTTTTATAGTATTATAACTAGTTTGTTATCAAATTTGAAAAAAATTGAAGATGTATTTATATCAAATTTTCATCATTATACCTTACCTAAGTTACCATTAGAATATTTTAAAGAATTAATGCAATTAAAAAATAAGTCTATACAATAATATATTATTCACTTTAAGGATGCTTTGTATTCTTTAAATTATACACCCTTAGATTTATAAGTAAAATTTATATTTATGAGAGGTCTTATTTATACACTTAGAGAAAGATAATTGAATAAGATATTTGTTTCATTCAATACCTTATATTGGGATGTGCACAAATATGCATGTGCTCTAATGCATACTCAAACCAAGTTGCCTATATCTTTACTAGAAACAATGCATGATAAGCACCATGTTTCCAAGGAAAATAAGAAAGTTACAGAAGATTAGGAACTAATTTAAGAACCTTATATAGAACCAAAAATATGTGTCAAAACAAAAATGATAAATGTTTTGAATAAATTAGAGGAACATGCTTATATATTATCTCCCATAGTTAGGCCATATACTATATAAAATGTTATCCTCTTTAGTTTGGCTAGTAACATGATAGACCCCATGAAATATTACACAAATTATTAGATAAACAAATGATAAAGCTTCCTCATAATTCAAATTATCCAAAACAATAATTTTAAAAGGAAAATGAATCCAATTTTGTACTTACCATGGTATTAACAGACACTGAGATAATGAGTGCTTTGATATTGACCAAAAACTTACACAGTTAGTCGATCATGGAATTATTGCATATCATAAAGACATACCTAGACCTATTTCACATACTTATTACTGAATCTCATCTATGATGGTCCAACCATCCCACACTTATCCTTTTAAGGAACATGGTCTATCAACCTTCACATAAGATGATCACTAGTATAAGTCCTTCTCTTAATGTACTCTCTATTAGGACTGATCACTCCCACACTGATACTATTAATGAGTCATTAGTTGACTAGGTATTCAATATAAGGACATGTGGAGGGGATATACATACACAACATATCTAGGTGCAAAAATTGGTAGCTTTAGATTCAAAGGTCACTCCTATAAATACAACAAAATTAGCTACAAAAACACATAAGTGTTTCCACTACCCCATGATCATTACAGTTATGCATTATTATTTCTTCCTAGGTTCCACTACATATGATGGTTATTGTATTATAATTATAATGAAAATATAAAATTAAATTAAAATATTATTTATAGAATTTATAAAAATATAATCTTACATTACAAAAATAAACACAAAAATCAAATATAAAACACTAGATGTCATACATTCATTTAACATAAATTAAACCATACGAATAATTTCATATATATATATATATATAATGACACATAGTTTATAAAAATAAGAAACATCAATCATATATCAGGGGCATATCCATAGGTGTGTACTCATCATCATTATCTATATCCATGATCATCACACTTCTCGATGTTAAGGCACTAAGATCTAACTGGGGCATGCATGAAATAGATAACTCATGTACTCTCTCCTTAAAGGATTATAAATGTCACACCAAATACTCATAATCATGCTATAGATTTTCATATTGATTAATCATAACCTGCATTTTCTTCATGGCACTATGCTATGGGATGTCCAATATATCTAACTTGGCATGCAACTCCTCATGCTTAGCTACCATAGTATGGTATGTCACTAAAAATATCACTAGATCTCACTATAAGATAAAATAAAGGTACAAGAGAAAATAAAATATCAAATACCATCTTGATAAAACCATTTAAAACTATATCCATGGGCATGATATGTGCGAGGTCCTATATCACACAGTCTAACATCATCACCCACTCTCGATTGGCTAAAGACACAAGATATATAATACTAGTTAGATACATATATATATAATAAAATCCTTTATCTAATATTATATCCAAATAAAATGAAAATTAAAAAAAAAACTATGGTACTTATATGTGGATCTAATAGCTACCTCATATATTTATGCTGGTCCCATAAGATCACCATCACTTTCATCTCCACCTATCTTCCCTCTTACATCTGCTTATTCTAAAATAAGGGCACCTAGGGGGGAAATTACAACAGGAAACAATAATAACCACTGGGCTATTTCCCACCACTACATATAACCATATGTGCATGTTTAATCATGACTTATATCTAGGGTAATCATGGATCTATCTTTTTAGTAAGATATAGGGATAGATATATAGTTGCAAGTACTATCCTATCATGGGGTCTATGCCCACTCCATGATATTTAATTCTAGGGATAGGTTAATAATGGACCTCCATAATTTATACCAAACTATCATAGAACATAGTCATATTAAAATAAATCATACACACCAAGAAATTGATCAACTAACCACATGTTGATCCATACCCTTTGTAACTCATGTCCATCCTTAGGCCATCCGTAAAATGTCTTATAAAAATTCCATATGATATGATATAAATTTGAATTATCTAGAATAACATGATATTACATCATGGTGTATAATATACCATAGGGAAATACCCATTTCTCTAAAAGTATCTATGTATGGGCCCACCCAACTAGGGGTCCACCAACTGGATGTACCACTGTAATGTGTTCATATGATCAAACATGAAAAATAATCCTTATTCCAATCCCTCCATTATGTCTCTCTAGTGTAAATCTTTAAAGATCCCTATATAAGTGGGATAATATAATATTACCTCAAGAGAATCTATCATGATCAAGTTTAATATGCCAAACTAAATGGTACATCACCTTTGATAATGTTGTCTAAATGAAACATACTACTCAGATCTATCTATGAATCCCTATAACCACTAAAATATATGTGAGAATGCTAAATATAACTATGGATTCCATCTCCAATAACCTCTATTATCTCACCTCTAATAGGAAGCTAGAAAATATGATACACATCCTCCAATGTGACCATCATCTCCCCCATCAAGAACTAGAAAGTGCATGTGTTCGGGTTCCACCTCTTAGTTAAGTATGGGAGGAGATGGATAATATATAATCTATAAAAAATGGGCCACATTACCTAGCCATTATTAATCTAAAATGGCCTAGTTAGTTGAATCTAGACCCAACTTTACCAGGGTAGAGAAATGTATACCATGTAAAAACTCCTGAATATGTATATCCTTATGCAATAAAAAATACAACAATAAATACTCATTATCATTTACATTTTAGTTAAAAAAATAGAGGTTATAATAAAATATTAAAAAAATAAAACTAAATTAGCATCAAATGTTAATGTCAACACAAAGATAGTATCATTAGACACTAACATCAAAGTAAGATAATAACATCAAACACTAGCATTAATGCATAATGGTAACATCAGACACCTTCATCTGAGCTCAGACACTAACATCATATTATTGATGCAAATGACCTATACCTTGATGCATATGTCCATTTATCCACTTATAAATAAAAATCATGCCTAAAATGAAATATTTTCAAACATTATAAATTGAAAACTAAACCTACTTACCAACTCTATGAAATCCTTGCTGACTAGAGTTGACTAGAGTACATCAAATCACACTAGTCGAAGGAATCTACCACATGGAATGGTTCTCTTATACTCAGATCTAATTGTTTTTTAATATTCCAAAGTGTAAAAGGTTTAAATTTTTTAATCAAAGTACCTAATATACAACTTCTACACAAACTTCAAATGTGCATATCTTGAGCAACAATGGTCCAAATTAAAACTACAAGCCGTGTTAGGATCTAGATAATGAACCCTTAAATATTACACCAAATTTTAAATTTTTCAATCATTACCAAGTATTTCTAAAATTTTCCTACACATAAATATTATACTCTATTTTGGGTTTTACTAAAATAATATTACAAATTATCGCCACCAATAATACCAACATACAACTTGGTCCCTACATCAGGAAAATTATCACCTTTTCCTTTTATGAGGAGATGAATAGAAATTACTATCACCCCTCCTCCAAAAATTATGGTATCTTAGTAGGGTCACATCTACAAACATGTTCTTCACAATAAATTATAATTTTCACACTCACCATATTGGCACTTATATTGGCTTTCAGATTTATCCATATATAGTGGGGGCATGTTATGGTAGTAGGCTACCCACACTTGTGAAAAATTTAAAATTGGAAAAAAAAAACACAATTATATGATATAGATTTATAGCTATGGTATAATTCTATACATTTGTGCCATTATTATACATAGATTTAGCATGAGGCATATCTAAGGTACATATGTTATGTAATGTGCACCTAATATTAAAAAATCCAAACTAGTTTTAAATTTCAAAACACTCTCAGATATTATCATCACCCAATAGGATGTAATTTTATAGACTTTATTGAGACTTAATCATCTACAATAGTAGGATCTTTTTGTTAAATTAGAGTGATTAAACCATCTGATATCACTAAATTTTTGGGTGATCTTGATTACATCACTCATCTTATACCAATTTATATATGGTTGTACTTAATTTGTGTTGGTGGAGAAATGATAATCTTGACAACCAAAGAGCCACTCTTCTTATTGTGACATGGAATTTCACTCTTGTGGAGGATTTATTCAGGCTCCCCCACTCCCAGTCACAATATGGGAATAACCCTAGGCTATGGGTAACTTATGATGGGGCTAAACTTCTAGAGAAGGCCAGCTTCCTTCTGATGAATCACCTAAACTAATGATACTATAGGGAAGGGTTAGAAAGGGGAAAAGGGATCCTAAAAAGGACAAAATGTTATGAAACAAATAAAAATGGCAAAATCCCATAATTTTTAACCCACACTAGATCTATTGAAGTCAATGCTAGCTCACACAACCTCATAATATAGCTAAGTGAATAAGTGTTTCATAGACTAGGTTTAGGAAGCAAAGAATGGAAACAAAGATGAGTTATAAGACTCACTGATAACTTACATTAATGCTAGAAAAAACACTAATCCAGACCTACAAACAACTTGAACACACCCTAAAAGAGGTCAAAAAAAAGGATAATGGATATGAAATATTCTCCTTCATAATGCCATCATGCACAACTCACTAAACACTAATCAAAGGCAAGAGATAGGTAAATAAAGTCTTTTATTTCATCAAGAGGTAGTTATTACAAATGCTTGATAGAGTTTATCCTAATCAAAATGAGCATATTTTATAATATCTTAGAGAGACCTCTGCTCTTCAAGATCAAAGAATCCTTGTGAGAGTATAGAATCTGAGAGATAGAAATTACAAATGGAAAGAGTGGGTGATATAGATAAAGGGAGAAGAGAGAAGAGGGAACATGTTAACTAAGAATAATCAATGATTTACCACATTTCAATGAATTCTTTAATTAGTCTATTCCTTCATCAATAAGTTAACTTGCATTTTCTCTAATTAGTCTTCAAGTCCATTTCATTGGTTGAGAGATCCACTAGAAGACAATAATCTATTTTGAATGATGATTCATGGGCTTACTGTTGGAGATAATATTTAAATGCTCTAAAATAGAAATGAATTTTCCAACTACTTTCTCTAACCACCATATCTCTTTGCTTTGATCTTCCATGCCACCTTCCACTTACTTTCACTATAAGGACCAAGTCCTCATACCTTTAATCCATATATATCCATGCTATGTATACTTTGAGTGTTTATAAGTACCCACTTGTCAATAATGTATCCATTTTAAAGGATGAGACATTTATCCATAACCATATATCTCCCCTTACTTTAATTCTAAGCATAGGTATATATTATGGATTTAAAACTAGTCCAATTTATTGGTTTTCATATAGTCATTATATCGATGCAGATATGTAGGTTACATAGATTCAGTCTTGACTAGACTAAGTTTAAACAAACCTATCATGCTTATGATCTTTAATGAAAATAGAGCTTCACCATTAACAACCTTGATTGTATGGCTATGTTTTCTTGATGGTGTTCAACTGAGCTATAATGGTGAAGGGATGATCTTTGTAGGACTTGGGTCTTTTTCAACCTAGGTCATAATTATTCTTTATGAAGTCCTTGGCTTTTGAATTTTTACATTGGCCATTGATATTGATCTAGGATTATCATATTATGCCAATTATCAAATCTTTATTCATTCTCAAGATCTTGCTATCAAATTCATTTTGCCTCTATGTTTATGCCATGTGATGACCTCATATTTGATTTGAGATCATTGACCCTTTGACCATATATGCATCATCGATCTCCTTGGTCTAATTGAATTCATGCCATTTATCTTCTTTCACTTGATCGAACATGTACCATTGATATACTAAGTCACTATAATCATGACACTTGGAAGCTTTTCATTTGTCTTCAAAATTTTCTAACTTATTGACCTTTTGCTTGATATCAATCTAATTTGGTATGATGTATCATGCACTATTGATCTACTAGGACCTACTAGCTTTGTCATTCATTGTGCACCATTAGATATTCATTTAGGTACTTAATATCTTGATAATTGTCATCCACATGCACATCGTTAGGATATGCTAAACTTTTGACTATGAGATAGCCATTGATTTTTGATGCATGATTAAATGCACATCATTAGATATTCAAGACCCAATGACTCATTAATCACCCACTTGTCATTGGATCTTGACTCAAGCTTATAAAATTTAGACACTTATTATCTCTACATTCACCCTCAAGAACATTTGAATACAAACAATTATTTGTTGAAACTTTAACTTAACATCTCCATGCTCATCCCAGACTACTTGTTTAACTTTGAAGCTTTATATCTTGAGATAACAAACTCATCAAGATACAAAATTTGTAGATCATGATTTAGGCATGAAGAAATTCATGTCCATGTGATCTTTTAGCTTGAGAGCCTTTATAAGTATACTTATAAAATTCACAATAAAGATGACCAATCCATTTATTCATGACATTTGAGATGGCTTGGCTCTTCAATATTTCTTTTGCCATATTTTTATCATTTATGGGTCAAGAAATTTGCTCAACTTCTCTATCCAGGTAGAAGTTTGGTATGTGGGCCAAAATTGGCCAACACTTCTTATTTCGAGTTGGGGGAATCATCACTTCCCAACTCTCCCTATTATAGGTATAATACCACCATGGTGCAACCTATTTTACCACTTGTAATTTAATTCATCTAATATGGTTGAGGTTGTAAGACCCGTATCTATTTCTCCAAATTTTATTACTCTATAACTATTGCTACATAACACATACATAGGTGTATTCTATCCATGATCTTTATTTTTTCTACTTTTTAATATTGATTACATATATATTATATATTATGATTAATTTATGGCATGATATTAGTTGTAGGTAATGTTTAAATGAAATATTCAATAAAGCTCAAGTAAAGACAAGGTGTGTTGTCAACACCAAGGTATGCATTGATAGATGAGGAGGGGTGGAATGTAGATACCCATATTTAGTATAATAATAATTTAATATCATGTTTTTATAGCATATTTTCATGTATACATCTCTTTTGATTGAGGATTAGATATATAATGATGCAACCTCTTGTAGACTTATTTGATTCCATCTTATTTCACTTGATTTACCTATCCCTTGGGAATTATGTTATTTTATTACTCTTCATATAATGTATGTCAAGGATCCCTACCTAATGTTTTCTATTATATATATATTTTTATTCCCTTGACACTTGCATTTATTTTGGACACTTACATTGATGCTAGTGTCCAACTACAACAAAAGTGTCCAGTCTTATTTTTTCATCCTTTTTTATAATTTTTCACTTTGTGATCATTTTTTTAACTTTATTTACCACTCTACTATCATATTTTATCATTTAAATAGATCCTAATTCAAAATAAATGGGTCCTTATATATAAAAATGCTATAGTCTAATTACATTACTTAGTCATTTAATTTAAGAATTACCAAATTGGAAAATACTATATATTTCAAGTTATCAAACTGCATTACAATACTAATTTGAACATTTGAAGCATTAAAAAGGTCAAATATACTATTACATTTCTTATACTAAGGGTTATTATGAGAAATATCATATGGTTGCAAAGTTACACTTCCAAAAACATACCTAGGAGGGAGAACTGCTTGTGATTCTAAAGCCCTCTTTAGATTATTGGTTATATAGGAAACACTTAATAATAAATGGGCTTACTAGGGTTAACTCAAATCATGTTCTAACCCATTTTTTACCAAGTTGTTAGAAGTACAATGTAAAATAATAAGTGTTTTTATCATTAGATGAATTTGGTGCATAGGTAGGTATAATTTGAGGCACAAAATAGTTATTCAGGTGACAACATAAACATGGTGTAAATTTGGATCCATTCTTATGTGTATCCTTGATTGAACACCTATGTCGAAGGAAGACACCTACGTTGATGTTACTATCCCTGTTCGATGAAAGTGTTTAGTGGGAAAAACTAATCAAAATATAGAATGAACAAGGTTAAAACCTATGATGTAGTCATGTGATGATCCCTGATCACTATCATACTTTGCAACATAATATCAAACAAGATATGTTCTCTCTTATTCCTTAACTAACTTGTACTTTCTTTATTTATTACATATGCAATATTAGAAAATGAATATATTATTGACTATAGTTTAGTGTAAATTTGAATAATTTCATTCCCTTCAAATAGTTTATCGTTTTATGTGTTTTCTATGAAAATCCCAAAAAACCATAAAATAATTAGTGACAGATTTTAGAATAAAGTCATGTTGTTTAGTGATTTGTTTTAATTCATGCAAGGTGATTTTTTATTTAACAATCTTCATGTCCTTTACTATATTATAACTACCTTTACTAAGTACTTGTTGAGTATATATATAAAGGAATTGATCATTACCTTTTAGGGGTGGGGGATTATTATCTATTGTTGGATTTAGAGGTATAGAACCATGGTTTGGTGGAGTGGACATTATAATAATATGCTATTTTCTAATTATTAGTGCATAATTGATTCATTGATATTGAAAAAAATCACACACTTTGTAAGTATTTTCATTAGATTTATCATCCTCATGACTAGGGAAGTTAAATTTTTCAAACACCATATTTATACTATGGGTGGAAAATGAACTTACAAGATTAGATACACTTGTATTGTTTTGATAATTAGGGACCAATTCATATCCATCAATTTTTTATAATTTATTTTGAATGCATTATAGAATTGAACACAATTGAGATCACCATGCCAAACAGTACTATGTACCCTACACTAGTTTAGTAAGGCCAATTTGTAGATATTTATTCAAGGAATCTATTAATTTATGGATCCACATTATTTTTTGAATGATTAAATGCTTATTATATATTTTATATATAAAGTTTATGTTGGTTTTTTCCCCACTAGTGTTTCCTATTTTATTTTCTACCATGATAAAGTCATTACTAAGTTTTTAGACCTTATTTTGTATTGCTTCGAACTCCCATTTTGTGGAATCTTGTGTTATATTTTTCATGGTATTGGTGGTAAAGGGAAAAACTTGATTTTGATTCAAACTTATGTTTTGAGTAGATTATCAACATAAAAAGCCTAGTTGTTAATTTGGGGTAACATGTCTTAGTGGTAACACATTAGTAATTGGAACCACACTAGGAAAATGAGTGTTCTCATTCTTATTTGGAATAGATATTAACATTGGTGATGGATGCAAGTAGATTATCTTTTGGTTTAAATCATATATACACCTTAATATTTACAAAATATGCTAGTGTCAAATCCATCATAGTGGCATCCCTATGAATACAAATTATTCTCATGAGGTCTAAGGTATTATTATACATTTCCAATGCTAATGGTGTGTTAGAACTATACATAGCTATAACCTGACTATATATATTTTATGAAAACTTGCATTAAATTATACAATTGCATTCATTGGGTTATTTTTTCATGCTAGAAAAATGTTGGTACAAAATATCAAGGGCAGTCACCTGTCTAAAGTAGGTTAGAAAAGTGTCTTGAAAAGTGACCCAAACATTAATATAATCCTCAATTTTTTTTAAAAAACAAATCATATGCATTGTTATGTAATGTAAAGGGAAAGAGTATGCATGCAATGTCTTCATGTTTTACATTGAAAAGGATTAGTGCAGACTTAAAGGAGGTTATATGCTCCTTTGTAGTGCATCCTTCCTTTGGTGTGAACTTAGGGAGATACATGGGTTACTCATGAACATCTCTAGGACATTTATATATGATATTTACAATTAATCCATATGTATAAATTGGTGAAAACTAAATTTTAATGGGGAAATTGGTTATGTTCTTAAAATTTTATGTCTCCCTTTGTTAGATATAGACATTATATTAATGTCCAATGGTTAAAACAACCTTAGGCCTTATTCAAAGTTAGACCTATTAAGTCTTTATGGTATATCCAAATTATTTGGGTTTATGGTTAAATGACCCTTATTTGGCACTATATTAACTAATATATGTGATTCAAAGCCACCTAAAGGTTGATGGGATAAATCCCTCAAATTTTAGGATCAATGACTATTTACTCCAAGGCACGGGTTAAAGGTATTTAGTTTTATAGATAGCCACACAATGGAAAAACAATTAAAGTAATATTGTTATTTTTTACCCTCAAGAAGTTCTAAATTTTGGTAGGTTAGGCTATTTTCAAGCTTAACAAACTCTCTCTAAAATCAAATATTGACCTATTCAAATAAGAAATTATGCTAAAGCAATGTAGATATGATGACAAAATCAAAAGGGGAGGACAAGGTAAGGCATAAGAGAAAATATGTTTTTTGTTAGAATGAATTTAAACCTTCAATACAATCACATTTTTGAGATTGGTGATGTAATTTAAACTATTCAATAGCTTATTCTAGTATCAAATCAAACCAAGCTAGACATAGAAGGGAGTCTAAAAATTATTGGTAAGAGAATTTTCATAATATTAACTTCAAAAGATGTCTGATTTATATTAAATTTCATGGTGTAAATTTTATCATAGTTTAGAGGTTAATCAAAGCTTCTATATACAAAATAATATAAACAATTATTGACTCAATTTGAATTTTCAAAAATCATAAGCATTCACCAATATCATAAATAAACTTTCTCAATTTAAATTAATCATGCGTACCATAAAAACAATAAAGAGAACAAAATAAATCATATATGTACTTTATTAATAATTCCATGTCTTTTATTAATGTTGGAAACATCCTCCTCCCTTTCAAACATCAAAAAACAAATATAAATATGCCAAAATGGTAGAGTCACCACAATTTAAGATAAAGTTTATGCAAATAAAAGATATACTAGAATAATAACTCATTTGATAAATTTCAAGAGAGATTTCTAGATTTAAAATATTTATTTAGATCATGTGAGATGATTACATATTTTATGGCAGTTTTTATTGATGAAGTATTATGAGTTTAAGAGTTTCTTGGATCTGTACTCCTAGGTGGACCTAGTTGTTGATTTATTATAACAGGGATGTTGCAATAAATGGTTTATCAATTACATGTGTCTAATATGGGTGGATTGAATATCACCTTTGATTTATTTAATAACACTTCATTATTGGCAAGTGGTGTGTGTAAACACCTAAAATTGGCCACAAATAGCTTTCGGCCGAACTTCAAATTGATTCCTACCAACCATTGCAAGTTAAGCCTAGAAATCACTGAACATCCTAAATTTTTTTATGCATCATTCATAAAATATAAGAATCACATTGAGACATACCTAATTGGGGTATTTTATTATATGCAAAAAAAACCTCTCTTAGATTCATTGCTAATCACCTTTCAACATCACAACTGTCAATTTGGCCTATGGACCTATTAAGTGGGGCACTTGCACAATTAAATCAAATCTTTAATGATATAAAAGGCTAATATAAATCAATTAAAAAAAAGATTAAATGCCTAGTTTAATTATCCATTTGCAATTAATGAATATCTAAAAAAGGATATTCAAAAATTCAAAATATCCTAGCCTTTCATCATTACCTTTATGAGTTATCAATCTCTTTGAAAATATCCTAAAATATCTAATTTTTAGAGCCATGCCTAGTAATTACAAATCATAACTACTTGAGAAATATTAAATATATTGGGGTTATATTGTACTCACCTAGGTTTAGTTTGAACTCATTCTAAGCCTTAACTCAACCCTAACTCACCTTGGGTGAGAGTTAATTCCTAAAGCTATAAATACAAGTCCATACCTCTTCATTTATAAGTTTAGATATTATAGAGTTATTATGTAGGATTTATTCCATAAGACTCATATCAATAGTGTTATAATTTTAAAATATTAAAAAAAGCAATCACAATTCACATCAAATCCAATGGTGCTAAGGAGAGAAGGAGCCAACAAGCTTCATTTTCCAAAGAATTCTTGATGTAAAAGCTAAGCATGCCACTCAACAAATCATTTGGCATTCCAAAGGAAGGTAAAAGAGTCATTTCATTTTATGTTTTAGTTGTGATTTCATTTAGCTTTTGTTACTAAGCTCTCCTTAAGATCTAGGCTAGGAGTGTAAGTGTTAGTGTGTATATTTGAGTTTTATTTGCTTGACCTAACACTATACTAACCTCCCTTCTTGGATTCCTATGATCACAAATGGCATGCCCAATGGGACCATCAAGAATACCATATACTAAAGGAGACTAATATGAAACTTTTAGTTTTTATAATGACTGCTTAAGAATCTTTAAAATTCAAGTTTTAACTTCTTTTTTTCACATATTCTATTTTTTTAGTAACACATAATTTACACAAAGACAAATGCCATTTTTTACAGAACCAATGTTGATTCTCCTTGATCAATATCGAACCCTATGTGTAGAGTAGAGCATGGAAAAAATGTGATTAAATGATTTTTCTTGAGTTTTTTGGTCTTTGTTTTGAGTATAAACACCTAAATATTATTTGACTAACTATTTGCATGTAGGATATGGTGTTATTTGTTAGTTTTTATGCTTGTATGGCTAAAGATATTTTTTATGAAATCTTTATTATGTTTTTATATGTTTTGTAGGAAATAGACATTGATAGGTGTTGATATATTTTGATACCTCTATGATTGATCAACATCAATTTATACAGACTGACATTGATCCCTATGTGGATCGATGTCGATCTTTGAGATAGAAAAATATAGAAACCTAAGAGAAAAATCCAAAATCTTATTTTCTTATTCACTTTTAGGCTTCTAAGTTGGAAAAAAAAACCCTAACAATTGAGGGCCCTAAGGTGGGAAAGATCAAGTTTGAACATGATAAAATATCACACACTTTGTCTTTGGTGTTTAAAATGAACTTAGTTCTTTTCATGCCATAGATGTTTTCAAAGTTTTTTGTAAGTTTTTCAACTAATTCCAAGGGGCCCAAACTTCACAACACATTTTGTTTTGGTGATTAAAATGAACTCTCACACTAGACAAATGCTTTTAAGAGTTTCATTTCCATTACTTATTTTTTGAAGTTTTTTATTTTAGAAAAATGATTAATGTGTGTATGCTCTCCCCCTATCCCCTTTAGGGAACTTGGGTGACCAAAAGTGATCATTATTTACCTTGATTGATTTAGTATAAATAATTAGAATAATGTCGCTAAATCCATTCCCAAATTTGTATGGTTTGGGTGATATAAATGTGACCATAAAGTCTTTTCACTTATCTTTATTTTCTGTATATTTTTGCTTGTGAGCGGGAGTTCATTACCTCCCACGAGCTCTCTAGGGAAGCATTAAATCATGAATTCATCTCCTTGCATAATTTTATCCCCAATCCATGATGGGGTATATAAATTAAGGGTCACCCATTGGGATGCTTATTTTTAGTAGTTAAAACAAGCTCCATTAGTGGTACTCCAACTTGTACTATAGTGGAAATTTAGACATCACACTATACTGAACAAATGATGGATGTAGTGGTTTTGAAAACGATAAGAAATTTTCACAATAAGTTAGTTGATGTGGATCCAATTGACATGATTACATTTATAGTGTTATCCACACTTGGAACCATCTATAAATGCATAAAAACTGATAGTTTATAATAACCCCACTTACCACAGACATACTATTAATGGAAGGTGAGTAGCCTAAAGTTACATGTCACAATAAAAACCCTTGGGAGAAGAAGGAACCTTAAAGCCCTACTTTTCATGCACTTTTATTTTTGGATTAACACTTGAAATCCTCTTAAGAGTGAGTATATTAATGAAATTTGACATTATTGTGCAACCTTGTCAGTTATAGGATCTATGAAGTTACACTTATATGTTTGTGTCATTTTATCCTTTATCACATGGTTTTGAGTATAAACTATTTACTTTTGTCTATCTTCTTGCATATAAATTAATCTTGTCTTATACATCACTCTGTTATTTGAGGAGGTGTTCTGCCACCCATTCAACATTGTATATGTGCCTTAATCTTTTATCAAATGTGTGTGTATGTGTCACTTGATTGAAAAGGGTAATGTTTTGCTACCTAATTTATTTAAAGTTTTATACCCTAGAGTCTTGAAATAAACCATTGATTACATATTTAGAGCATGATAACATCATTACACTTCTTGAATCATTTCAATAACTTGTTTGCCTTATATCCAAGTTTGTATTTTGAAACCAAAGCCACATGTGTCTTTTGGATATTTCCTTAGTACCGTTATACCATTATTTTTTGTCTAAATTGTTGTTTTTTTAACAAAGCCTAGTTTTCCTAAGTTGAGTTTTTAATTAACCTTGCCAAGTTCAATTTCAAACATTGATTTATTTCTACTGAGGCCTTATGTAATTGTTTCTTAGACATTGATCTTTCTCTTTTGGGTTGTACGACTTAGGTTAATTCTTTATTAAATTTAAAAACTATTATTTGTGCAACAAAGAGAATAAGTATCCTTTTTATATGGAGCATATGTGGTTCATTCACCTTGACATCTAGGAGATAATTTTGGAATGGTGGATAAATAATGGCAATGGTTTGACTATGTTTAATTTTGTTAATAAATTCAAAAATATAAAAACTGAGATCAAACAATAGAACACAAGTTTTTGGGAATGTTAATTTGCAAAAAAGGTCCTTAAAGTAGATCTATTGAAGATAGAAGAGGAAATTTAGGAGAAGGGATATGAATTAGAGATTTAGAATAGAGAAAAATAGTTTTTATGTAATTATCATACTATCACCACTAGGGAAGAAAACTATGGAGATATAAATCTAGAAACATTTGGCATAAGGCGGGTCATAGAAACACCTAGTTTGTTCATTTATCTACCTTTAATCATAAAAAACCATAATGTTATTAAGGAGATAAGAAATAATGAGGGTCAATTATCCTCTGATGCTAATGAGATTAACAAAACTAGTATTTTTTTTAAAGAATTTGTACCAAAATGATTTCAACAAAAATATTGGTTTTGAATAATAATTCTTAAATGGGATTATTGAATTTATTAATTAGGAGGATAATGATATGATTTCATATATTACCACAAATAAGGATCTAAAATTTGTGCTCTCTAGGATGAATTTGAACAAGGCTCCAGGTTCAGATAGAATACCAATAACTTTTTTCAAAACTTTCTGGGACATAATTGGGGATGATGTGTTCACAATATTGAATGAATTTCTAGAAACTAGGAAGCTATTTAAAGATTTAAAACATACCTTTTTAGTGATATACCTAAGAAGTAAGGGGTTGTTAATTTTTCATCTTTTTGTCCTGTTAGCCTATGCAATTATTTTTATAATATTATTACCAAGCTTACAACTCTAAAGAAGCAAATAAAAATGGAAAAAATATCCAATCTCAATAGGGAGGTTTTGTTCTAACCAATAAAATTTAAGATGGAGTGATTATGGTTCATGAATCCATATACTTTATGGAAAATAGTCAAAGGGAAGTTATGGTCCTTAAAATGAATATGGCCAAGGCATATGATATACTATACTAGAGTTTCTTGGATAGAGTTATGGTGCAATTTAGTTTTAGTGATAAATTTAGAAAATTATTAGAGCATGTATAACCACTTTCATATTTTCTATTTTAGTTAATGGGGTAGCCCAAAGGTTGTTCAAGAGTGCTAAAGGTGTATGATATGGAGACCCATTATCCCCATTATTGTTCATCATCATGGTGAAATCATTGAGAAAATACATAACAAAGGCTTTGGTTTCTACATAATAGAAAGGTTTTAAAACATCTAGATTTATAAATATAGTGACTCATCAACAGTTCATGGATGACACTATTCTATTAGCTGAAGTATCTATGCAGGAATAAAGAACTATTAAAAATATTTTGGTGATGTATTTAAAGTCATCTAACCAGAAAATAAATTTTGAAAAGAGTTTGATCTACTTCTTTAATACTCTAATAGCTAGACAAGCTAGGATAGTTACTCTTCTAGGTTACCAAATCAAGGAAATCCCTTCCTCTTACTTGGGAATGCCTCTCTTTAGTAACAAGCTTAGTGGTAGCTTGGAATCCTTTGATACAGAGATTCAAAAAGAAGCTTACAAGTTAGAAAGGTAAGTTTCTTTCTCATGATGGCAAGGTAGTTTTTATTAAGAATGTTTTATAAAGTCTACTGGTGTACATCATTTCACTATTAAACTTACCTAAAGGAGTAGAGGAAAAAGTAATTAAGATTCAAAGAAACTTCCTTGGGTTGGGACAAAATAAAAAAATAAATTTCACCTAGTGGCATGGAGTAAAGTTTATGCAAAAAAATGGTATGGTGGGCTTGTTATTAGAAATGTACAACTAATAAATAAATTTCTCATTTATACATTTATTTGGATATTAATCACAATGAAATTAGTTTGGGGTAATATTTTATCTTTTAAATATATTTAAGGGAGATATTTGATCTCCATTTTGGCTAGGGAATAATTTGTGAGGGGATCACACATTTGGAATTTCCTAACAACCAACAAGGAGTTAATAAATGCAGGTTCTAAATGGAAAATAGGAAATGGAAGTAGGATTGAATTTTGGAAAGACAAATGGAGCTTTGATTCCCCACTATATTCAATAAAAATGAAATATTTTGGGTAGCTCTACAAGTTGGTAACTTTGTGGGTTTTATGGAAAAGATAATTTTTTTTTGACAGGCATTTCTCAATCTTATTCATGAAGGCATAGGAGGATAGAACAATGGACATCAATGAAATAACTCTATAAATTACTAAGGAACTCATTTACCATGTGATTAAACTGGTGATTGAGGAAATGAAGAGCTATTATATGTTGAGAGATTTTGAGCTAGACAAAGTGGCATTTTTAGAGGAAGGAGAGAAACTGTATAATAATTTCAATAGGGAATCCTTACTTAGGACATTTGTAGAGGTTGCATTCCACTTAATGCAGTATGACACATTGGAAAGTAGGTATAATCTATATGATATGGTCTCTATTTAGAATGTTAAATTACTTTAGGCATGGCTTACCTTTTTGTCTCTCCTTTTTTTATCATGAAATCTTTGGAGGTGTTAATTCTAAAAATTTAACATGGAAATTACTCCATCCCTAGACATGAGGAGCAATATAACTAACTTTTGAGTATTTCAAAGGCATGAATCAAATCATGCCTAATATCCCATAGCCCTAGAAGGAAAATCTTGAGGAGGGGCCTGTTGATATAATAAAAATTCATAAAGTATGGATAAATTATCTTGGGAGTCTGAGCAGGGTCTTTGGGATCAATAAAAACATGTGGAAAATGTTAGTGTGAAAGAGGATGGAAAGAAAAAAAAACAATAGGATAATATAAATAAAAAACTTTGAGGTGCTTTGAATTATATAGTGCCTAGCCAAGGGAAATAGGAGAACCAGGGACCTCAATATTTGTAAAAAAATAAGGGAGTGATACCTACATTGGTGTTGAAAATTATAGTGAGGATACGAGGGAGAATAGGAAAGAAGTGGATCTTAGATGAAAACTCAAATAAGACTCAAGTGTAGTAGAGAAGGAGAAGGGGAATATGGAGCCTACATATACTCACCTAGATAAAGGGGATATTTCTTTGAACCATAAGCATACAAATGTGGCTTTCAATAATTTTCTTACCTCTCTCAAAGGTAAGGAGAGATCAAACGAAATTATGGAAGAGAACAACCTCCAAAAAGCTATGATGCAGTGGTTTATGCATGACATCATAGAGCTAAAGGGAAAGGTTAATTTTATGCAATAGGAAAATGCAAGCATGACTCAAATCTTATCTTCCAAGGAGAAAGATAATTAGACTTAGGGTGGACCTGTTAGAAAAAGTTAATGAAAATATTCACAATAAAATTATCTTTTTAGTAAATTATAGTAAAGAAGCTATGTATGAAGGATACATAATGTTGAAAATCTACATGCTCACCTTAGAGAGCTTTTTGAGGTTAGTATTATAGGTAAAGGGAAGGGAAAGAAGGGACAAAGTAGTGGATTTTAGTACGACATGTACCATGAAAATTTGTTGATGTAGATTGACATGAACCTCAAGAATATGAAAACTTTTTGGGAGGATGTGTCTTGTAGCTTATATTTAGACTAATTGTTTATTTTTTATGTGGCCATTTATGGGTTATTTCTTGGATTTTTATTGATAGGGTTGGTCCTATTTTATTTCCCTATCTTAGTTAGACTATTGTTATTTTTGTGTTTATACTTCTACATTTTGGAGACCCTAGTTCATAAAAATCCCCCCTTTAACCTGAATAAAAAAACTATTGTTTCTGCCTAGATTTAGGATAAATAGCCTATTTTTCACATGCCTTTTATTTCATGACTTATACAAATTGACCAACTTCATGTTTGATTCAAAATGCCTAGTCTATGCTAAAGTATTTTAGATTTTTTAGATAAAATATCATACCTTATTTTGTTTAAAAGTCTATCTTTTGTGCCTTTTCCATAAGACTTAGCACATGCCTTTTTTGAGCCTAACTTTTCTTCCTTGTTTTTCCAAAAGACCTAGCAACTTTTTCTTTTCCTAGATTAGACTTGTTTGAAACACTTTGGACCTAAGTTTGGCATGCCTATTTTTATTTAACCACTTGATCTTTCATTTGAGACATGTAATGTTAGACATTTTGATGTTAGACTATTCTTACAAAGTTTTAGCACATACCATTATGAATATACATCTCCATAATTTGACCAAAGTAGACCAAGTTCAAGCCATTTATCCTTTGGACATTTATTTTTAGAGTTTATATAACTCTAGGCATTTTGTGGAACATTCATCATTGATGTGGATATGTCTAATTACAATCATAATGGAGACATGTACAATCTAATTTATGATATAATGGATGCAAAAATTGACTTTGTTCAAAGCCCCTATGGTGAAGATGTGGTTTGTGAGATGGATCCTTATCCTCTTTATAATAATCAATTTAGGGAAAAAAGCCAAGATCCTCAAGAGAAGTACATGGTGGTATATTCTTTGGGATAGTTAACATATGATGTTGACCATATTACTGCTCATGGTATCCAATCCTCCACCTATAACATTAAACATCCTTCAAACTACATGAGCCACCAAGCTCCATAGTGTCCAAGTATTACAAAACTAGGACCTCATCCTTTGTATTGTGCAAGCAACCAAAATTCATAACACCCTACCATTTCTATACCATAACCTAATCTTTTGACTTGGGAAAGTGACCAAACTTCAAAACTTCCTACCATTACTATACTAAGACCTCATCCTTTGGTTCAAGAAAACAACCAAGCTTCACAAATCCATACCATTTCTATTTTAAGACCTCATCCTTTGGCTTGTGCAAGAAACCAAGATTCAAAATGCTTTACCATTTCTATATTAGGACCTCATCTTTTGGTTCATGATAAAAATCAAGCTTTGTGATGCCCTACCATTTATATACT
Organism: Torreya grandis; assembly: GCA_037957365.1. Lineage (NCBI taxonomy): Eukaryota > Viridiplantae > Streptophyta > Pinopsida > Cupressales > Taxaceae > Torreya > Torreya grandis. Next base: position 1,814,295 of record JARHVA010002587.1, read on the forward strand.
AGGCCCTTATCATTTGTATTTTATAAGAAACCAATATTTTAAATGCCCTACCATTAATATTCTAGGCGCTTCCAAGTATGGTAGCTCATTATCCCAACAAGGTTGTTAAATCATGACTTGATGGGTCATAGTTACTATCCTATGATAGAAATAAACCTTTTTCAAGCCCATCATAGATAAGCCTATCATTATCCAACTAGCATCCATTCTTAATCTATTTCCAACCATTTCCCACTTTATAAAACCCATGCCAATAATTGAGCCACACTAGAGCCAATTAGTACCTCTCAAAATCCAATCATTCAAAGACCAAGATATGTTCAAAATTGGTATTTTATAACTGATTGTAAACCAAGGTAAAGAAAACCAACCAATCCATGATTTTTTTTGAAATTCTTATTTGTGATAAGTCAACCTATGATGAATCATCTTTTGATCCTTTACTTATTGTCAAGGAGTCTCACTTTGATAAGCCAATCTTTTCTAAGTCACTTTTTAATGATTATAACTGACTTTGGGCAAATCATTATCTTGATGATTTTTGAAATCAAAATTACTGAGAGTAGGGGGGTTGAATTAGCATTTAAAAACTTTCTTACAATTATACCCAATCATTCATGAACTATGAAAGCAACATAATGATCTAGCAAAGCATAAAGAACCATTTTGAAAAAGATAACACATATATGAGTGAGAAACACTCAAGGGGAAGAAAACACACTATGATATATGTAAATGGAATATAGTAATATAAAAAAAAATACCAATTATATTGACCACCAACTTAACTTGGACCACTAATCCCAAAAAATTCAAGCACCTACTTGACTAGGATTTAACAAGCACCTACTTAAAAGGAAGCACCAACTCCTTAAGTGACTCAGAACCAACTCAAAAAACTCATATTTTTATCACCACACCTATTTTATTTTATTATGGTCTCATTTTAAGACCTCATTTTTCTCAACCATGCAATATTTTATTCACTTAATTTGCATTACCTCAATTAGGCCTAAACTGCCTTGTATATATACTAATCTCATGGTCACACACCACTTGGTCAAACACACACCTTAAAAATCTTAGTTTAGCCACAAAATAGGTCTTAGGAAATATTATGAAAACATTTAAATCACAATTTTAACCCCTTTTGGTCTGCTATAACTCATTTAGGCCTTATTCCTCCTTTAGGTTTTACAGAGACCTAATTGCATTAGGTCTATCCTCTTAATCCCAAACTTAATCTTCTTAGGCCTAGATAGATTTATATAGAAATAAAAAACATTAAACCAATTATAAAAAAAACTCAACAAACCTCATCCCTTCTTTATTAGACATGTATCCTTCATTCATACCATGAAAGCTCCATTAGGACAAACTACCCTATTAGGCCTATGTACCACAAAAAGTCTATCTTGTAATAGTGAAGTTTAATCACCCTTAATTTATTCAATTATGAAAAACAAAACATGTAGATATATTATACATGACCTAAAGGTCATCACAAAATCCTTGGAACACCTTCTCCTAGGATATAAATTCTCAAGAACATCTTCACAACTCACTTACTCAAAACTGCCAATTCAAGTCAAAAACCAATCATGATGAATTAGACCTCCAATGCCTATGTAGACAGTTTTCATGAATACTAATCCATAAAAATGGTTATATGATATATCAAACCATCTTAAAATAAAAAAATCATATGGTATAATGCCAAATATTGGTCTTTTAGACCAGTTTATTAATAATATGTTTCATAGTCATATCTGAACAAGACAAGACATTTTGTGATCAAAAGTTTCAATACATACACTGAACTTAAAATATTATCAAAGAATTATCATGAATTAAAATTCATGAATAAATTCTTTATGCAATTTTTAGAATCAATATATCATGCACAGACCTTCAAATATATCTTTTCATCTCTGCATAGGTTTTAAACTATTCACACCATTAAGTATCTCTGCGACTGGCTTACTTGGATGACCAAGTTGGAAAAATTTAAGGCTATAAAATATACATAAATCATCATGGACATGTAAAATGAGTCTCTAGATTCTTTTACCACCTATTTCCTTTTCTTTACTAATACAAATTTTGGGAGCTACAATACTTTCTTGACAAATAAGCATGTATCTGTGCATTTTCTCTCTCATCTAACTAACCACCACCACTTAGAGGTACCCAAGATATTTGAATTCATGATCCAATATGATATATATATATATATATATATATATATATATATTTGAATCCATCATGATATATTTGAACAAAATATTTCACACCAGGTCCTTATTAGCATTTTAGGGAGGTTTAACACAAGTTTTGGTGTTAACAATTATTCATAAAGGACTACCACTTGAATCCAAAACTAATGCCTAGAGATATTAGATATGACCCTTAACCATCTCTCCTTAATATATTAGATTCCCATGCAGAGGTTATACATGCTAATGAATGTTTTAATGTGCTTCTTGGGGTTTAGACCTTATTATGTGAGATTACAAAGGCCTAAAACAATGATTCATGCACTTTCCTTAAAAATATTTACCTTAAAATTTGTGATCATGCCTAAAAAAAATTATGTCACCTTGGTCAATTCTCACATGTGTATAATTTAATTGAAATTTGATCTTCATACCTCATTAGCCTAGGTAGGGTCTAGAAGTGGTCTGAGTATAGACTTAAACTAAAGGTCCTACCCTTATAAGCTCACCCTAAAAATATCATGATTTTTTCTATACCTTACTTACATGCTCAAACAATGCCATACAACCTTCACATGCCTATGTTAATTCATTATACCATGCACATGCCTCTTCATGTCATGACTAGGCTCATGGCTGGGCTTCCTATGCACTTTGACATCCATGACCTATACCTTCATGCAACCATAAGACATTTTTTGCCTTAAAATTATCTCTTTATCTTTATGTCATGAAAATACTCTCTCATGAAAACACTCTTTCAATGAACCTTGTCACATCACACACTATCAATTGTTATTAATCACCTTTGACATCAATGACAATAATCAACAATCTCCCCCTTTATCATTGATGGAAACTTATCTTAAAAACTTCTCTCAACAATAAATTTTATCCTCATTCTAAATTTTCTCCCCCTTTGACATAAAATGCAAAGAGATGCCTGCAACTTCTTGGATCATGCCATTTATAACCAAAACACTCAACACATAAGATTATGAATTTATGAAGCACCATACAAACATGCTCCCCCTATCTCCTTACATACCTTCTCAACACTATTCACCTACTCTTAGAGATAATGAACTAGTTGATTAGATCCCCCTAAGAACATGAATTCTTTAATGACTGTTAGGGGCATGAATTACACCTAATTCCTATCTTAGAAATTCAAATGTTACCTTTGGAAGTGGCTTGGTCAAATTTATGCAATTTGATCCTTTATAGAAACATATTCAAGTTTAATACTTTGTTCATTTACCTACTCTCTTAGGAAATGATAATCAATAGGAATGGTCTTAGTTCTTGAGTGCATGATAGGATTATTTGTGATGCTTATTACACTTATATTGTCACAATAGATAGGGCTGGGACTATCATACTTCACCTTGTAGTATCTGAAGGTCTATTTCATCCATATGACTTGAATTTAACATGAAACTACTACAATGTATTCATATTCACAAGTAGATAATGCCATAAATGGTTGTTTCTTGTTTATCCATGATACTAGGCATTCTACTAAGAAGAAAGCCCCTCCACTAGTGCTTTTCATATCATCCAGACTCCCTACCTAGTCTACATCTATATAGGATTTCAAGTTAAACTCCTTGCTCTTTGATACTAAAATATGATTATATATGATAAATATTATTGTACACTTGAAAAATATCACTCATGGAATAACCCTTCAGCTCATGACATTCCCACTACTAAAGGCCCATGTTTGCCATCTTAGTGTGCCTAAATGATTACACTATAGTCCGACCCTAATATTATGATTACCTAGATCAATTTATTAAAAAATATACATAAAAAATTATTTATATCCCACTTTGGTAGTTATATATTTATAAAAAAATTCTATCTTCTTGGACATTACTATCAAGACTAAGACACTAGCATCAACACTAGTGTCCTAGATCTAATACTAGTGTCCAAGACTTAAAAGAAATTAAATTTGAAAATATTTTGACATACCATAACCCAAAATCCATAGTCACTTTGAGATACCTAAGTATCCTTTTGACTTCTTGTAGATGATTTTACTTTAGGTCTACTTTAAATCTTCCCACAAGACCTACTTCTTGCATGATATTAGGTATATAGGTAGTAGTGTATATCAAACTTCCAATCATTGACCTATATGATGTCTAATCAACCTTTAGAGATTCATCTTCCTTGCGTAACTTACACCCTATGATCATAGGTGTGCTAACTACCTTAAAATATTCCATATCAAACTTCTTTAACATATATCTTATGTACTTAGCTTATGAAATGAATATACCTTTCTCTAATTGAATGATTTGTAACCTAAGGAATAATGATAGTTCTCCTAGCATGGACATCTCAAACTCCTTCTTCATCACATCTACCAAGGACATATTCATATGCTCACTCTTTTCACCAAATATGATGTCATCTAAATAGATAACCACTATTAATTGATGTTCATTTTATATCTTCATGTATAGATTACTATTTGTAACTCCTCTCTTGAATCCTTGGTCTAATAGTTACTTGTCCAATTTTGCATACCAAGCTCTAAGATCTTGCTTTAGACCATAAATATCCTTTTTTAATCTACACACATAGTTCTTGTTACATGATAATGAGAAACCCTTAGGTTTCCCTATATACACCTCCTATTGCAAGTTCCCATTCAAAAAAACTGACTTGACATCCATTTGATACACCTTGAACCCTTTAAATCATGCATATACTAGAAATAGTCTGATAGCCTCCAATCTTGATACTAAATCAAAGGTCTCCTTAAAATCTACCACTTCTACTTGAACATATCCATTGCATACCAATATATCCTTGTTCCTATTGACTTCTCCATAGTCATTCAACTTGTTCCTAAACACCCATTTTTTTCCAATGACATTCTCATCTTTAGGCCTAAGCACTAGTTCCCCAGTCTCATTATTTTCTATTTGGTATAAATCCTCATTTATAGCACCTATCCAAAACTTGTCTTTGCTTACTTCTACAAGGTTCTTAGGATAAATCTTAGACAATAGAGAAGCATGCTCTTGATTAGGTTACTTATCAGTTTTCTCTTTATTTGCATACTTGCATCCTTGTTGTCAATGATTTGTGATTCAAGATGGTCTCTCTTAATTTGTATTGAATGACATTTTAAATCTTATCTTTCATCAACTTATTATTCTTCTTCATCTATCTCTATTGGTTCTTATTTATTATTCAAGTCCAAATTATCTGATGTATCCTTTTACTATGAGTGTTACTTCTTAGAACTTTTCTCATCAATCTTTACATTTGGTACTTTCCACTATATTTTGTAACCTCTTATTATAGAATTTATAAGATAAGATTACTAATGAGTATCCCAATAATATACCTTCATCATAATTATAATCGAACTTACCTAAGTCTTCCTCATCTCTTTTGATGAAGCATTTCCTTCCAAACACTCTAAAATGTTCCACATTAGCAGGTCTACCTTTTCAAAGTTCATAAGGGGTCTTATTGAATTAATATTTATCTATCCTCTATTTAAAATTTAAACTATAGTGATCACTACCTCTCTTCAGTATGCATCATATAATCTTGATTCATTTAGCATAGTTCTTTCCATCTCTTGAACTATTCTATTATTTATTTCCACTACCCCATTCAAGTAAGGTGTCCTAGTTGCTGAGAACTGTCTCCTTATTCCATGGACCTCATAGAAGTCATCAAATTCATTAGACTAGAAATCTTCTCTTGTGTCAGATCTTAGGTACTTGATCTTCCCATTCTTTTCATTCTCAACTAGAGCCTTGAATACCTTAAACTTATCAAGAGTTTTTGACTTTTCTTTCAAGAATGGTACCCAAGTAATTCTTATGTAATCAGCTATGAGTAACATGAAATAACTATCTCATTGCATGCTTTGGATTCTTTTAATTCCATATAGATCAATGTGTATTAACTCTAAAGGTCTTGTAGTAGAATACTCCTTAGACATGAAACTTCTTATAGTTTGTTTACCATGTTGACTTGCCTTGAAAAATGTGTTTGTAGGTTTAGTGATTTTAGGCATATTCTTCATAGACTTATTAAATATTATCAAAGTTTAGGTGACCTAACCTTATGTTCTATTGCCAAAATTCATCCATATTTCTCATAAATCATATCTCCTTCTTGATATCATTCAAGACATATAAATTATTCTTAGTCCTCTTAGCATTAACAATTAGCCTTCTTGATTTGGCTCTCCTTATATCACACCCTCTATCATGAAAGGTTAGTTTGTGTCCTTGATTGCACATTTGACTTACACAAGTAAAGTTATGTTTTAATCCTTCCACATACAACACATTCTATGTCTTATTCTTCCCATTGTCCAAACTCAAGGTATCCTTGCCAATAATATTGGTAGTAGTGTTATCTCTAAATCTTACTATCCCTACAACATTCTTCCTCAATGAAATAAATTTTATTTTATCCCTTGTAATGTGTCTTGAGAAACCTGCACACACACACACACACACACACACACACACACACACACACACACACACACACACACACACACACACACACACACACACACACACACACACACACACACACACACACACACACACACACACACACACACACACACACACACACACACACACACCATTTCATGCCTTCATGTTAGATGTGAAATGTAGTCTGAGCTAGCATAGATTATTTTCCTTTAGTCTTTTGCTTCTTCTTCACCTTGTTGATAGGGTCTAACTTATTGATCCACTTCTCAGTGGTATGAATGTATATCCTTTTATCTTGATTTATCTTCCTAATATGTCCTCTCTAATCACACTCATAACATAAAATTTTGCTTTTAATATTGAGATTATTATTCATATTATTCCTCTATGAGGAATCAATTCTAGCATGATATCTAAAATCCACATCCCTATGTCCATATTGATTTCATGTGAAATAGTAACCATTGAAATATTTCACATACCTTGTCTATCTAATGTTGAATGATGAACCTCTACCTTTTTTGTCCCTTGAAGGAGTCACATTCTTCTTTACTTGTTGATGATCAATTTGATTTTCATATTTGAGAGTTTCTATACAGGTCTTTACTCTATCAGTACCATCATTTCTTGAAGATACATTATCTTTTGAGGTCTAACTCTCCTTGTTTTCTTTTTGGTCTTCCTTTAAGCCAAGACTTGTCTTCTCATGTGGAGACCTTTTACTATTCAAAATATCCCTAAAGACTTGAGTTCTCTTTTAATTTTTTTGATGTGTCTTGAACTTGATTTTTGTTTGATCCAATTTTGCCTTCAAAGACTCCATTCTTATTCTAAACTTGATACAATCTTCCTCTTTGGTATTAATAATTGTAGTGACAATCTCAATCTAAGTTTCTAATTATTTGATGATCTCCTCATGTTCATTGATGTTGTTACTTAGCCTCCCTTCAAAGAGATTGATTTTTTCCTCACAACTCGTAACCAATGATCTTAGTTTATGATTCTTCCTTCTTTGAAACTTTAACTACTCTAGAACACTCACCAATTATACCTAAAGGTCCACTTTAGCCTCTTCTTCATTTGATTCTTCATCATCCATAAGATGTTTCCATTTTGAACAAATTTCATTATCTATTTCTATATCCATGAATAAAGTTTCATTACTATTGTGATCATTACTATCATCATCACTATCAAATATACTTGTATCACTTATATTAGAGGAACTAATACATTATTTGGTATAAAAAATTCTCTTATTCTTAAATGATCCTTTCTTGCCTTCATATTTATTAAAACTCTTTTTGTTCTTGTCAAGAATATATAGTTTCTTATCATCACCATGATGTTCATCATGCTCTCCATCATGCTCATTCTTATCCTTATTAGGACATTTAGATGCAAAGTGACCAATGTTACCATAATTAAATCACTTGAATGGAAAATTTCCCTTATAATTACCTAATCCTTTCTTTAGTATTCTAAAAAACATGGATTCTATCTTGTTATCATCAATGCTTGTAAATTTCATCATTGACCTTTTTACCTTGTGACTTTTTCTCAACTTTGAATGCATTTTCCTTCTTACAAGGTCTTCCATCACTTGTTCTCATTTCATAGGGAGTCAAGATGCTGTGAAGTGCATCCATCTGTAATATGTTAAGATATTTTATCTCCTCCATATCAAACACTTTTGAATCAAACTTAGATATCAAGGATATTAATACCTTTTTATTACTATTGATTCTTCCAACTTATCTCCTAGACCTTTGATGACATTTACCACTTCATATACTATTAACAAATAAGATGTAATGTTTTCATCCTCCTTCATTATTATACTTTCAAACTACTTTTGGTGGGCTTACAAAATTTTTAACTTGACTTTGGTGTCTCCTTCATAGATGGTTTGCAGTTTTTCCCAAATCCCTTTGGCTGTATCACAATACATGACCTTTATAAATTCTACCTCTGAAAGACCACACAAGATGGAATTCATTACCTTAGAATTATTATGACTTGCCTTCTTGCCTACTGCATCAGTTGGTGGTATAAAAGGTGAAGTGAATCCATCAATAATAGATTACCATATGCCATATCCTAAGGACATTATATAGGTTTTCATTTTGATGCTCCAAAATGCATAGTTCATCCCATAAATTAAATGAGCCGTATTGGTTGAGAAAACTCATTGTACTTGATAAATATAAATGCTTGTGATTCTAGGATATCTTTTAAGCTATTAGGCCTGCTTCAAAGGACCAAGCTCCAATACCAATTTTTGGAAGCATAAGTATTGAGAGTGCTAGTGAAACAATGTTTAAAACTTTATTTTAATTATACCAAATCATTCATGAAGTATGAAAGCAACATAGTGATATAGTAAAGCATAAAGAACAATTTAGATTAGATAACACATATATGAGTGAGAAACCCTCAAGTAGAAGAAAACCCACTATGGTCTCTATAAATGGACTATAGTCCTATAAGACAAAATACCAAATTTTATTGAGCACCAACTCAACTTGGAGCACCAACCCCAATAAATTCAAGCATGAAAGAGTTATCAAAACTCTTCAGCCAAGATCTCTCCAATGGCTCATTAGCACAACCATTGATACTTTAATATATACTTAGAAGAAACCAATTAAAATCAAAATCAATTTTTATACACACAAGAGATATGAAAATATTATGAAACATAAATAATCATAAATCATGTATATTACAATGATATCACTTACTTAAATAGGCAAGACAAAATAGAATACAAGCTTAACTACCCAATATGGGACTAAAGTCCACATAAGACAAACCTAATAAGTATGAGTAAAATATACACTAACACCCCACATCAAAGTGAATCTAGGGGTTAATAATAGAGTATGTAATGTGAATCCACATACGTGTACCTATGGATGCCAATATATCATGTGAGAGTACATGGGCATTGAGTCATTGTAATCACCAAGTCAAAGTAAGAATGTTGCTAAATATGAAGATCATTGAATATAATCACTGTGCCTCAAATTACTAGATATAATGATGAGCCTAATGAAACATCACTTAAAATCCCTCTACACATGATGGTGAAGTGAACATAAATATTGGTGGGGCTTAGACACTAGTGTCACTGATGGGGATACCACACTAGTGTCACTATAAGAATCACCAAAAAGGGCATGGAGTCAACTATAATTCTCATATGGGTTTTGGTAAACAAAGTGGATGAATAAGATACTCATGTACAAAGGAGTAATCCATAAAATACTCGAAAGAATGAAAATACATAACTCGCATAAAGTGGAGAAAAAGAGAGAAAAACCATAGGAAAAACTCCCCTCCCAAAAGAGAGAAAATAAGAATAGAGAACTAAATATTCCCCTAAATCTAATGCTAAAAAATTCTGCACTCTAAGTACTTATAAATCACAAAGGAACTCAATCTACATGAATGGTCTAAATCCACTACTCAATCACAAAAATAACTAACACTAGGCTTCACCAAAATAACTTCAATCAAGAAGACTATTAGTGATGACGAAAGTACAAAAAAATATAGCATGAACAAGAAACACAAAACATCAAGAAGCATAATGTACACATCACACCCCCCATAATGTTGAATGGATGGAGTGGAGGTAAAAGGTTTGTAAGAGTTGTCCTAATCCACTACCCAAACACCGAACAAGTTGACATTGTATACACTAGAATAACTCCAAATAAGGAAACTATCAACTATAAAAAGGTACCAAAAAGACAAAAAAGACTCTCAAAGATGATGCCTCATGGTGGTGATGGAAAATATAAGAAAATGATGAAGTGAAAAGGTACCCAAAATAGTGCACATAAATGCATGAAGGTAGACAAGGTTGAATTACCAAACCCCCATGGCACTTTATAAATTTGTATGAGTACAATATAACCCATATACCAAAAACACCAAATGGAAAAAAAGAAGACATTGGGCATCACCAAAATAACTCCAAATGAGGATAATTTTGACCTATCGAATAATCCTTTGAAAGAGGTGCTCCAAAAAACAAGGGAGTAAAGAGGTGTCCCTATAGAAGAAGTTGAGACACTAAGAAAAGGACTTGGAGGAGACATAACACAACTACCAGTGTGTTAAAATACTAATACATGCCATGGGTGATAGAAGAGTGTGGAAAATGACAAAAATATCCATAATGTATGCAAAGACACTAGAGAAGACTTAATAGCCAAAAATAATAATATGTAAAGTACATGCAAAAAATGACATCAATCTCAGCTGAAAATGCATCTAAGATAATGCATGCATGAAGTACAATGTACAGACCACAACACATGAAAATCCATGGTAATGGCAATGTAAATTGAATAATAGGACATCAACCTCATCCAAAATGCATCCATGAGTGCAACAAATGATGATAATGCAAAGAAGGAACAAGAAATAAGTTTGTGTTGCATGTGAGGGGGTTTGACCTATTGCCAAACCAAGCCTCACCCTATGATCTATGATAAACAAAAGAGATAAGGTACATGCAAAAAAATAATAATCCTTCAACAAATGTTCAAAACATAGAAAAATGCATCACCATTAAAAATGTCACCATAAACTGTAGCAAGAGATAACACAACCAATGTGAAGAGACCCCCAAAAATGTGATACTTTATAAAAGAGTGTATTTTTACAATTTGATGACACCAAGGGATAGATAATCAAAAACACGTACTTATGAAAAAAATAGAACTTAAATCTAAATTAAGGTTTAAAAGTTATAAATGTTTTAATTTCCCATAAAAATGGGTCAAAATAATTTTAAAATAACACAAACTAGGTTTTGAGACCAAATTAGAAACAAACATAGTGATGCAACCACTTGTTAGAATCAAAATTTCACCATGGACTTAAAAAAGTCAACCAAAGGAAAATTAGTCCTTTTGGTTACCTAGGTATGTGTGCAAGTGAGTTTGATTCCTCTTTAAGTAAAAAATATAGCTTGAAAGGCAAATAAATGAATTTTTAGTTATGTAAAGAGGAGAAAATGGAGAATATTATTCATTTTTGGCTCAAATATAAACAAAAAACTCCATAAGAAGATCCAAATTAGAAAAAAAAAGATCCTATGATGAATTTTCTTCAAATTTGATGAAATATTTACAAGGAAAGGTGATGCCAAGGTAGAAAAAGATGCCCCAAATAGTAGATTGAAACTTGTGGGTGGAAATACAGATATGGTTTTCAACACAATAGTAGATAAATACCACATAATAGTCATCTACATATCTGATTAGAAGTTGTATATAGTAGTCCTTCTAACACATCAATCCTCCTTAGTAGCAAAGAAGGTAGATTTGGCACCAAAAATTAATGTAGAATAAGAAGATGCCAAATCTATAATACACTAGATCCTAAATCTCCCTCCACCATGTAGTCAGAAGGATGCCACAACCATATAGATCTATAAAGGAGGAAAAATGTAGTCCAGAACTAATGTAGGTCTACACAACTCTAATGCTTTAATCATATTTGAAGAAAGCTTTCAAGCAACACTTTTGGTCTTGTATTCTTCATGCCAAGATCAGATTGGACCTGAGATAAGAGATTAAAAAACTCCAACATAGTGGTTGATCAACAAGTATAAAGTGATGCCTCATGCTGAAAACTAAACACCAAGGTCAAGATAGAAACATTTTTAATGTAGATAAAAGGAAAGCTAAAGGGATCTTAATACAGATGTGGTAGATGAAAAAATGAAATGCATAAATATAGGAGATAAAAAAATGATGTCAAGCTGACTAATAGATCTAAAATGCCAAGTCAGGTTTATAATATAAAATCAAAATTGATATAAAAAACCAATGCCTAGAAGTTCAAGATATCCTTCCAATGTCTTAGTCCATACAAAGGAAAACTCCACAGGTTAAAAAAAATTAGATCTCTACAACTCAATGCCTCTTGATTGGAAAAAAAATGCCACATCATATTTTCAACACCTCAACTCCTCTTTGTTGGTATATTTATTGAGAGAAAAAAGGATGCCAAACCAATAATTCCTACAAAATAAGATCCATAGATCCAATGCAAAATGATTAGATAAGTTGAGTAATGGCTATTAGAGATAGATCTTATAACATGAAAGAGTTATAAAAAATATTCAACCTATATCTCTCCAATGGTTCATTAATACAACCATTGATGCTTTAACATATACTCAGAAGAAACCAATTGAAATCAAACTCAATTGTTATACACACAAGATATATACAAAAGATTATGAAACATAAAAAAACATAAAGCATGTATATTAAAATGAAATCACATGCTTAAAAATGAAATTAAAAATATAATACAATCTAAAATAGCCAATGTGGGACTAAATACCACATAAAAAAAACCTATCAAGCATGAGCAAAAGATACTCTAACAAAGTACCTAGTTGACTAGGCTCTAGCAAGCACCCACTTGCAAAGAATCACCAACTCCCTAAGTGACTTATCACCAACTCAACCACATCATTTATTTTTATCACCACAACTTTATTCTTCTATTATGGTCTCATTTCAAGACCTCCTTCTACTCAACCTGCAAGATTTTATTCTCTTAATTTTCATTACCTCAATTAGACCTAAACTTCCTCGTATATATACTAGTCTCATAGTCACACTCTACTTGGTCAGCCACACACCTTTAAACTCATAGGTAAACCAAAAAATATGTCTTAAGACATATTATGAACATGTTTCAATCATAATTTTAACCCATTTTGGTCTGTCATAACTCAATTAGGCCTTATTCCTCATTTAGGTCTTATAGAGACCTAGTTGCATTAGGTCTATCCTCTTAACACTAAAATTGATCTTATTAAGCTCAAATGGATTTTTATTAAAAAAAAAATTAAATAAATTATCCAAAAAACTCAACTGACCTTCTCCATTATTTATTAGAACTGTATCCTTTGTTCATACCATGAAAGCTCCTTTAAGACAAACTACCCTATTAGGCCTGTGTACCATAAAAGTCTATCTTATAGTAATGAATATTAATCACCCTTAAGATATTAAATTATGAAAAATTAAACATGTATACATATTATACATGACCTTAGTGTCATCACCAAATTATTTTAACACAATATCTTAGGAGATAAAAGCTTAAGAACATCTCTGCAACTCACTTACTTAGAACAAACAATTCACCTAAAAAACTAGTCATGATGAATTAGATCTCCAACACTTGTGTAGACAATTGTCATGAATAATGATGCATAAAAATGGTTATACGATATAAAAAACCATATTTATATATAAAATTAATATGGTATAATACCAAATATTGGTCTTGTAGACCAATTCTTAACCCTATGTTTCATAGTCCTATCTGAACCAGACAAGCCATTTTGTGAGCAATTTTTTCACCACATACACTAAAATTAAAATATTATAAAATAATTATCATGAATTAAAATACATAAATAACTTCTTCATTTAATTTTTAGTATCAATTTATCATGTACAAACCTTTAAATATATCTTTTCATCTCTGTCTGGGTTTTACACTATTTACACCATTAGGTCTCTCTATGACTGGATTACTTGGATGACCAAGTTAGAACACTTGAATGATATAACCTATCCAAAAATCATCATGTAAATTGAAATGAGTATATATATTATTTTACCATCTATTTTATTTTCTTGACCAATACAACTTTTGAGGGCTATAATAATTTCTTGATAAATAAGCCTGTATCTGTACATTTTCTCTCTCATCTAACTAACCATCACCACCTAGAAGTACCTAGGAGAGTTGAATACATGATAAAATAATTTATCTAGACATTTGAATGGATCATGAGTTATTTTGAAAAAAATATTTCATATTGGGTCCTTATTAGGGTTTTAAGGAGGTTTAACATAGGTTTTGGTGTTAATGATTATTCATAAAGGACTTCCACTTGAATCCAAAAATAATGCTTGGATATTTTATCTATGTCCCTTACCTATCTCTCCTTAAAATATTATATTCCCATACAAAGGTTACACATGCCAATGAATGTCTAAAATTTCTTCTTGGGTTTGATACCTCATTATATGAGCTTGAGAAGGCCTAAAATAGTGATTCATGCACTTTCCTTTCAAATCTTGACCTCAAACTATGTGATAAATCCTAAAATAACTTATCTCACCTATATAAATGTTCACATGTGTATAATTTCATTTAAATATGATATTCATACCTCATTAGTCTAGGTAGGGTCTAGAAGTGGTTTGAGTGTAGACTTAGATTGAAGGTCCTACCCGTATAGGCTCACCCTAAAACTCTCATGATTGTTTCTATACTTTAATTACATGATCTAATAGTGATATAAAACCTTCAAATTCCTATGTTCATTAATTTTTACATGCATGTACCTCTTCATGTCATGACTAGGCTTCTTATACACTTTGATGTCGATGACTTGTACCTTCATGAAACCATAATACATTAGTTTCCTTCAAATTCTCTCTTTCTATTTATCTCATGACAACCCTCTTTTATTGAACCTTCTCACATCACACACTATCAAATATTATTAATCACCTTTAACATCAATAAAAATACTCAAAAACCATTATCTTATTTTTGAAGAGTTTCCCTTTGATAAACCAATCTCTATGGAGTTGTATCTTGACTTTTTTCCCCTCATTGAGGAGTCTCACTTTGACAAACTAGTTTATGTAAAGCCCATTATGCCATCACATGTTGTTATTTATCCAATACCAAACATTCAACAAGACATATTTATAGATACATCCACACCAGATGAAAAATCAAGATTGAAAGTAAGTTTTATTTTTGAACTGACATCAAATTTAGCATAAGAATCATAATCAACATTAGCCTCAACATTGGATTCAAATTCCCTTGAGTCAGACTCAACTTTATAATTAGAATACATTCATAGTTGTTTTTGTTATTGGTTACACATACCTTGTAGATCAATTTGAATATATTTATGATCTTTATATGGTTTTTGAGGATGATTACTTTATCATCGACACAAGTTCTCCTAGTATCTTCCATGAGGATTGTGCAACATCCCTCCATTACATTACCATTCCACATACCATTACCACCAACCAACCTAGCTATTATATTAACCTTCCACCTCCCACAAGTGTTGATTAAGACCAATAGAATCACACTCTATTTAACTACATCCATGGTGACATATTAGTTATATAATATAAGGGGGACCAAGAACACATTTATGTAGAATAATAAAAATCTCATAGTGAAACCTTTTTAGAGGTGCTAGGGGATAATAAAAGTTCACATTCAACATCTTATAGTGAAACCTTATTTGAGATGCTAGAGGAAAATCAAAGTCAAAATTCCATGTTCCATAGTGAAGCCTTTTTAGAGGCATTATGGGATAATCAAGACAACTTCATTGGTGAAAAATTCATCAAGGAACTAATAGTCAAACAAAATAGTTCTTCAATGATTGATGAAGACATTATCAAAGATAAAATAAACACAACTTCCAATATACAACATAATCATATGGTAGCTAATCTTAGGCCAAAACAATAGAAAAATATGGTGGTTCTTTTGAGAACATATTCAAAAGTCTTCAGTCCTACCATAACCAAAGTTATGTTGAATCCATAATCAATAACATTATGTGTGCCTACAAATCTTGATCTTCATTTATTGCCCAAACATTATACATTCAATTATAATTCACATTTACATTACCAAATCAAACCTATAATCCATTATTTATCTATATTCACCATCCTTGGCCACACTTTACTTTATAGAGGCTATACACATATCTTGTCTTGAATTTTGAAGGAAACAAAATCAAGTACCAATGAGGATCACAACAATATTATTGGCATCTAAATCTACAATAAGTTTTTGATAGAGCCACTATTAATAAGAGGTGTGGGCTATCAATTTACATGATTGATTATTCTAGTTGTATATGTTGATCAGGACATGCATATCCACATCAATAGGAAAAACAAAATCATTTATCATGCCAAAAACCATACCTTTGCCTTTTGCCATATACCTTGACAAAAACCATAGCTTTGCCTTGCCATCTACCTTACCATTTTCATTTTCCATTTACCTTACCATTTCCATTTACCATTTACCTTAACATTTTCATTTTTCATTCCTTTTTCCATTATTTTTTACCTTGTCGTTTACCTTACCTTATCACTTAGGGACAGCCCTATTATCATTATATCCAATTGCCAATCTATCATTATTATTTATTATTTAACCTATACCATTCTACAATGTCATCCCTATTATACCAAAACCTATTTTTAGCCATCCTACCCAACCCTTATTTTATCTTGGTTCCTTTGGTTCTTCCTGTACCTTTTAAGAGGGGATTTTGATCTAGTTTCAATAGTTTCAAAATTTCATGTTTAAATGATAGTCTTTGAAAGTAGTGTGATAGTGGACTAGTAAGTTATCTTTTATTTATGTTTGACTGGTACCATTGATTATAACCACATTTGGGTAAATTGATATTACACCTTGTGTTACTAATTATAACCACCTATAGACAAATTACTATCAATGACTTATGCCATTTTCTCCTAATTATAACTACCTATGGGTGTTAGTATAGGTTACTAAAGCATCAAAACATGATAATAATGAGGATAGTTATGATATACTTCATGTGTGTATAGAAACATATTATATTCAAATAGGAGTTTGGGTAACATAACATAATAAGCATTAATTATCCTATGCTATATAGGAATTAAGAATCAATGTTTCCTAAATAGAAATAAAACATTCAGATTAATTAGATAAAAAGTAGCCAAACCTTATACAAGAGAATTCACACAAGGAAAATAATAATAAATCACATAGGTAACCATAATCAGATAAATATCTATTGATATCTTCAAAAGTGGAACCCTTTTCTTCTTACAAACATAGGTAGATATAGACGTTTCTAGTCTATGATTATTCATCTTCTTCTCATACTTGGTGTCAAAAGTGGAGTATATTCATATTATAGCCTATTTTAAGTCATGAAGATAGGACACAATATACTTATACAATGAGAAAATGAGTACATAACATATGAATATTAGATAAATATCCTGTACAACTTTACAATTTGGATTCTTCTTCCAACACTTTCCTAGACTTAGAAATGTTATCTCATCTTGAGACAATGTTATAGGATCATCTAAGAATTCATAAGTTTCCAGAGACTGAAGAAGTGGTTATACCATTAATATTCATAGTAATCACTCAAGGTGCCATTTTTGCCTTTCACCTCTTGTACACTACTTAGCCACCCTTTTAGGTTTTCAACTAAGTAACATACCAAACTACCACCCTTTATAGGTTTTCAATATGTTGAAATAACTAGGTGGCCTCCCTTTATATTTTTTCAAGCAGCTTAACCCCTATTATCTTACTAAGTCATCCCCAATACAAAATCTTATACAAAATTTTCAAAATTGGTTCTCTACAAAGTACTTAACTTGATGATGGTGGCATAGACATAGATGATGATTAAACAAAAAAGTCCTTGGACTTGGAATGCATGACCTTCAAAAAAGTGATGATATACTAGAGTTATGAAGGTGGCTTATACATAGGTGTGTTGACAATCTGAGCAACTATGCTGGAAAAGGTAGTCAAATCCATCTTAGAGGCATGCCAGTCTAACATCACTTCTTAGATCAACCACAATAGGGTGTCTAATAGAATATGGTATCTAATGGTTTACTTGAGATCTATGTCATCAATTATGATATAGGCTACCTTGGTGTTTTTGACCCTTATCTAAATCTCATCACTCAGCTTTTCTATCTTATCTATGTGTCATTAAGCTTGGAGGATGATGAAGGAATTGCATAAAAGTTGACTTTGCCAATTCATAAAGTTTTTATGGAAATTATCCTTTGCATTGAGTGACTCTTAGAATGCACCATAATTATCCTCCTTAGTGGTAGTGTGTCTAACCATGGTTAATTTGGTGGTAGTGGCCTTTATGAAGTCTACACTAGAACTAATTAAGGAGCTATCTAGTTTTTGCTTCTAGTCCAATAATTTGCATGTGACCTATTATGCTTTAAGTGTGATAGCATCAAGCATTCCATGATACTCCTCTAGTAACATTATGAGCGTGGTAGCCTCAATCTTTACATCCTACCCTAATGTGCTAACTACATATAATTTCTATGCTACGCACTAGTCCTTAGTTAACTCAAAGATAAGTGTCTATAGTTTGCATTGATTGGACATGACTTGGTCCCTGAGTACATGAGTGACCAACTCAAGACAAGTGTCTTAGATAAGCTTGGAGTCTTCATATAGGTGAGCATTTATCTCAATGTTATCAAACTTGGATTGATCCATTTACTGTTCTTAGAGGTGACCTTATATGTAATGGACTCTTAGAATGCTATATAACCCTCTAAATTTTTCTTCATTGGTAGTCTGGAGACATCCAATGAGGCTTCCTATTGAAAGAGAACTATTGCCAATGTTCCCATAATATCTAAATGGTTGGGTCATGGTATGGTTTTAATTAGAAGAGAGAAGGTTTTTCACTGAGCACTCATTGTTAGAACATCCCATACCTAAACTCCTTCTAAAGGTAAATTTGGTTGATGCACACCTATTAGAGTTGTGGGTTGGTCTTCTAGTTTCTCTAGCTACTTTGAGCCAACTTGTTGTTGCTAAAGAACTTATTTTTATATGTCATAGCATCTTATGTAGACTTCACATATTAATTAACATATTTGTCTTAATTTCTATTAGCTTTTTATGTTGCCTTCCTATTGGTCACATCCTGTACAACTTTCTTTTTCTCCTCTTCCTCTTCTAGCAACTTTTGCACATGTTCTTCTTGATTTTTCTATTCCTCAAACTTAGTAACCTTGGATTGTTTGGCCTTAGCCTATGCTTATACCACTAAATTAAACTATGACTTGGATACACTTTATTTTTCTTCCTATGCTTGAGCCTACTATTGGTACATGGATTCATATTCTTCTTTATACTTCTTCACAATTTCTTGAGATTGATGTTATGTGTGAGTGGCCTCCTATATATCCTTATTTTCCTATTTCATTGTATCTTATTTTTTTTGATATTATTTGGCCTTTTCCTTGGAAATAGGCAAAACATATTTGTTCTTTTACTCTTCCTTCATTTTTTTTGATGTGTTTCCTATGCTTGCTTCACTACATCGGTAGTTTCTTGTGTCTTATTGGCCACCTCTATATCCTTTTGTCAATTATCCTTTATGTCTTGGGACTTTTGTGTGGCCTTAGATTCTTTAGATTATCAACTTAATTATTGAGCTTGATGTTTTTGGTCTTACTCCTTATATCATTTCTTTTCCTCTTATTTGACTCATCATTCTACTGTGCTAGTTTCTTCCTCCCATGAAGCCTATTGTTATTCAACTATAGGTTATTCTGGTGTGATATCTTTGACGTATGGGGATTATTATGAAGGTGGAAAATCACTTGGATAGACAATGGAGCTAGAGACATGGGATTTAGTTTGATCTAAAGTAACCAACTTACATTTAGGTGGTGGTGAAGTTGTATATGGAAAATTCTTCACTTCAAGTGTTGTGTTTGTCCTATTGAAGGTGCATTCTTCAAGGGTAGGCAAAACCCTATCCTCTCATCAAGTTTTGGGTCTACATACCAGAGACTCAAGTGAAATTTATAGGATTGGCACAAATATGTAGATGATTATGAAGGTGGTAAATGGTTTCTACTAGAATAAGTCAATGCTTCACTGCATCTACTCAGCTTCTTCTTTTATAGTGTCAACGATAATGGAGGTAGGGAATGGTGGTAGTTCCACCCATAAACTTAGAGGAACCTTCTATTGTCACTTAAAATTGTACCTTATGAGAAGATGGGGATAAATTATCCTCATTTCAAGTGGCACCATGGAAACACTCTAGGGCTATGGGTATCCTTATCATGGAGTGAATCTCTAGATTGGGGGCCAGCTCCACTTGATGTACCATTTGAGCCCATGTTCCTACTTATAAAAATTATTGGGGTGGAAAAGGGGTAATAATGGGATGATTTAAAGCTAAAATATATATGTGATACACCAAATTAGTTTTATTACTTCCAACCAACTTGTATTCAACACATAAAACCAATGAAAATAACTAGACATACATTTTCCCAAATCTATGTCTTCTTGCATTAATTCTACATTTTGGGGTCCTAAATGATATATAAGGTTAGGAGAACTAGAAAATAGGTCTTAGGGGACACTAATTCAAATATTTATCACTTAAACCATAAAAATTTATTGAACGCTTCACATGCCCTAAAAGAAAATACTGAAAATAGGTGCAAGAACAAAGGACAAAGCTAAGGAATCCTTAGTTTTCACTAAAAAAAATACACATTCAAGTATAAGACACTATGGAAAAAATTGAGAGAGGTAAACACTTATTCATTTTATTTATTTTAAGGTGTAAAATTGAGCAAGGATTCCCCATAGTCTGGTGGAGCATTGTTACAATGCCAAAATGGCTAGAATTTATAGAAGAATTGGGAAGGTAGAGAGAAGGGAAGTCCAAGAGTCACTTAGACATGTTTCAAGCTGATAAATTTATTTAAAATTACATATTTAAGGTATATGGTTTGATCCATGCCAATTCATGGTGTATACTTGTCCAAAAAAAGTCATGAAGACAGTGAAAAATGTTATAAAACAATCATTTTGGCATAAGAAACTACCCACCTGAGTTGTCTTCCAAAACTCATATTTTATATTAAAAAACGAATCTTGATGATTTTATAAGATATGAGGGGTTATAAAAACCATAATCCATGCATTGGTCTTAATTCATGCATTGGTCTGGTCTCTAATCATTCCTACTATTGTGTACATGCACAATCATCTTAGGTAGTTTTTAAAAGGCCCTTTTCCATGAACCCTTACCACTTGGCACTCAAAACCTTCAAAATATGAATAAAAATTCATAAAAAAATGGGTAATTACACCTATAAATATTATCCATGACTCTATACCCTTCAACTCTTCCTTAAAATGACATCCAATGGAGGTTTTCACACTTTTCACCCTTGTGTGTATGATGCAAACTTTGAATGGTTGAAAGTGAGGCATTTGTTTGAAAAAATATAAGTTTATAATAATATTGATTTATTATAAGTATATATATTTCTATCAAACTTTATTTCATCTTTTAACTCTTTCTATAATTTTCACACCATCAAAAATAGTGAAAAAAGCCTTTTCATCCCCTATACTGTATAGATCCATACAAGTAATTTAAATTTATGCAATATTGAGAATGTAATATAAAACTTTAATATTATACCCATGGTAAAATATCTTAATTTTAGTTCACTATTTACATGATTTCTACCATTAAGTTTGCCTAAGGGTTTTAGGAGGGTTTAAGAGGTTTTTTGGTCATAAGGATTGTTCATAAAGTTGTGACATTTAAAACTCATTATAATTAAATTTTTTTAATATAATGTACATAATTAAACTTTAAAAAAATCCTTCATGTCCCATGAAAATATTTAGATAAGGTACAAGCACAAGAAAGTGGCCTTCGAATGGGATTCTTACATTTCATGAGGGTTCTAGCACATCTGGGCTTCAAATTGGATTCCCCTGGTGTTTCCATGCTAAAAAAAAAAATATAAAACCTCTAAAAGTGACCCATGAACATGTATAAACATTTTTTAGAGCTCATAAAGAACCTAAAATGAAAGTCATCCCTACTTTGGAGGAAGAAACCTGCCTTGCCAAACAACCTCCCTGTCCTTTGTGAACCAATGGGTGATGTTTTTATTTTTTAATTTAATAATGAAGCATTTTAAAATATTATTTGACCCTAAAAACATCATTAAAATCATTATAAGTCTCTGGTAAGTGTGGAATTTGGGTTGACACCTTGCTTGGGGTTGGGAAATCATGTTTTCCCACTAGAGCTTCATGCAAAGTTTACTGTGTGAAACAAACCATCAATTTAAAGACCTTATATTTTGGTTTTTTATGTCCCCCTAGGTGTATTTCAGCTTTATACATCACCTCTTGTGCTCAAACTTAGTACAAGCCCCCCATTTTCAAGATTTCTCAAAACTAGTCTTTCCTTGCATGCATGGGCTGAGGTAGGTTTGAGGCAAAATAGTGGGTATTAGGAATATTAATCCATGAAAATTGAATATTTTATGATATATATTAGGTCATTATTATTATTTTTACCATATGGTTTTACTATATTCTAAGTCTAGGTACCCAAACCAACTCAATCTTCCCCAAAAAAGTCACAAAAACCCTATTTCTTGCATGTTTTTGTCCATACTGATCTATAACTTATATTTTCATGAAACTCACCATGTTTATGGATCATAGATCATGTTTATTATCCTATTTAAAATATTATTAAACTTTTTAATTCTTTATAAAGTACATCTACTATGGAGGATCATCACTTACTCCTTGGAACAAGGTCCTTTTAGCCCAACTATACAGACTGAGACAAATTTACTTAGGAATGAAGGAGTTTGGAGAGTTCAAAGGTTTCTTGGAGGTATCATTAATTTATCCTAATGTCACTTGGCCTTATTATCATATTTTATGTCATATATTTACTTTTTAGGGTACCAAACCCTCATGGATTTCTCTTTTGTTCATGCCCCTATTTGATTGACAGTAGGCAGGGGATCTTTTCTTCAAACCTTTTTAATATCATGCTAACCAAGATATATCACATTATATGATAAATTTATAGCTTTATATTATTTTCCAAATTTATCTCTCCATCCTCAAATGTTTTTTAAGCCTTCTAGGCCTTTCAACTATCTACTATCTCTTTTGACTGAGACAGTCTAGGACCCTGTCTGTAGGTTGTATTTTAGCCCAAGATTATCTCATTCATGGTGTGATAAAGTCAATATTGATCTTATATAGATCAATATTCATTTATTAAACCACATATCAACCCTAGAACCTATTCCTTCCTTTTATGGTGCAAACATAATTTCCCTCTGATAGTCCTATAGACATCACTATTTAGTTTTAGTGACTTTTTGCCATCTTTAAGGCTTTAAAAACTATCTCCTACTTTTCCTTTTTTTCTCAAAATTGGTATGGTCATACTAGGTGTATAGGGGTACAAGGTAAAATAATTGGAAATGAATAAAGTACCATATTTCACTTAGAATATTAAGTCAAAAAAGGCCCAGGACCTCTATTTTTTACTTTTAGGGACTGGGAACCTAAAAATTGAAAAAGTCTCTTTTGAAGTGATAATGGCTTGTGTGGCATCTTGGAAACCTTGGCTATGAAAAACATGAATTTTGTATTTAATGGAAATTGATATGGATTCCACCATACTCTTCCCTCCTTTTTCACTTCCGTACACCTCTCATGGACAAGTACAACCTGATTGAGCTTGACAAGACAATGAAACATGCAAAAGTGAGCAAACAATGAGCAATTTGGCTTTGGAAAGATGAAAATTGGACCTTACACTAGATTATTTCATGAATGAAACTTATATTAATGAGCCTTGGACAAAATATTACCACCATTAACCTTCTTGGATGTTGAAAACTCATGCCCTGCACTCAACTTTGCAAATTCTCATGAAATAGGCACTATTTGAAAACTCCTTCACAAGCAATGAAAATGTGGAGTGTTGGATATGAAAAAATCATGGAGAGAGATTTATTTTATCCTATAAATACCTAAAAAATATCACATAGCTCTAAGGACCTCTAAAACTCAAAAAAATATTGTTAAGTATACCCCTTCTCAATGCAATCCTATAATAGGCTGCTTATAATGTTAATGATTGTTCATAAATAAAAATGCATAAATATTAGACTTATTGACATGAAATTTAATTATAATTAGATTTATATCTATCCCCAATACCATTCCTCCTAATTCCACCTATACGATCCATGGTGAGCATTTGAATTTGAGCCTTCTTTACATGCCAAGGGGAGAGAGTGAGAAAATGAGTTGAAGAAGATAATTTTTATGAAATTTATCATAAGGTTAAAAGGTTAAAAGTCACACCACCATGTTTTCCAAGTGGCACACTTACCAAGGAACTATACAAGTGTCTTTTTTTCATTTTTGGTCAAGAAAACTACCCTTTTATAAACAACCTACCATTTATTTAGTTATGTCAACTTCATAAAGACTTATATGGACACATGTGGGATGAAATAAATATTTTTAACCTTCAAAAATCCTAATAAATCTGTACAAAGCATTAAATGCACCTAAAATGACCTCTAAATGACCCAAAAATGATAAATAGACTTAAGGGACTAATAACCAAAGGTAGTATAACATGAAATGGAATTAACTGAACCTTTAAAAACCTTATAAAATCTATTTAAACCCCTTATAGACCAAAAAATCAATTTTTTGCCTATATGTGCCCCAGTTTGACAAGAAAGTCAAACTTGGTCAATAATTTGGTGACTCATGGGGGTAGTATGCTATTATACTTACTAGACTATTAGCCTTATTAGTCCATTGGGCTTATGGAGTTAGAATATTATTGGGAAAAATTAGGATTATACCTTTAAGAGACCAAATAAACCAAGATTTACCTCAATACAAAAGGAAAAGACACACATAAGACAGAAAAACCAACCAGACAAAGACACATTTATGCTACTAAGCACTTAGGAAAAAAAACACAATAGAAAGGAAACAAAAATGTACATTCACCTTGATCATATCTCCCTTCCTAGATCAAAAGGAAAGTAGCTTAGGTCTCCTTCCTCACTAGATGAGTGAGGATGCCAAGATTGATTCTTTTTGGATGTGATAATGGATGACTCTTGCCTTCTTTTTGTTCCTTATCTTTGCAAATCATCTAATGGAGTCATTTCCCATAGATTTATATAATAAATAACATCCTCTTGAACCTTGAAGTAAGTCTCATACTGCTGTCCTCCTAGTTCTTCATGACAATTTGACATACTTTGGTATGGGACAACTTGTGAATCAATTTCTCTTTGAAGGATTCCATCATCCTTCTCAATGGTCACAATGTCTTAAATTTTTTCAAATAGGGTCATATCATGACCATGTGGAAGTGTTTCTTGTTCATTCTCTTCTTGGGAGTTGGTGAAGGCTACTTCATGAATGGATGTGGAAACAACCTAAATATCCCTTTCAAAGGGTTCAAAATCATCATATATGGTCCCATCATGGGCTGGACCTTCTTGGAAGTGATGTTCCTCAACATGTGCTTTATATCCTTTATCTTGATCTTGTTTAACTTAGAGGTTAACCCTCTTACCATATTCATATTCTTGAAACATTTGTAAGTAGATTTGCCACATGTTCTCCTTTTGATTCACATCTTTTTGCCTATCATGGCTTGGGATGAGTTCCATAGGACTTGTAGGCTCTTTTAAACCTTTAGATTCCTTACATATTTCTTCAAAATTCTACCATAAGTCTTCCTTAGCTGACTGGTTTGAGTCATGGAATGGAAAGGCAAGAGAGACTTCTTCTTCTACCATGGGATGCAAAAGGAGCTCTTCTACCAACTCTCCCTCAACTTTTCCTTTGTCATTACAAGTAGATATCTCCATATTATTAGTCAACACCTCTTCATCCTCTATCCAATTTTAAATTTTTATTTCATCCTCCTCAATGACATTAACCTTAGGCACTTCAAAAATGGGGAGTTTGGCCAATGAGGGTTCCCAAGTAGCAAGACAATTCTCTACATTAGGAAGGCAAACTTGATCAATTGGAGGGGTTGAAAGAATGGATTCAATTGCCTCTTGAGGAGGGGTGGGAGGGTGAGGAATGGCTTCAAATGTATCTTCCATTACAAAATCTCCATGTGACCTATTCTTTCCTTCATGAGATGCCATTACATCTCTCCATTTAGGGAAGGTGGGTTCAAGGGTAGCTTTATGAGATTGGGAGGCTAATGAAGGAGTGAAAGATATGTCTAACAAGCTTGGAGTCTCTTGAGGTTTGATTTTTTGATTGGGAAATGTCAGAGTAGGATTAGAGGTTTTATCTTCCATTTTTATGATGGACTACCTCAAAGTTTGATTGGAAAATTCCTAGTCCCTTTCAAGATGAGCTTCAAAAGTCAATCTCTTCCTTTCACAATCTTCCTACAATAAGTGAGCCTAATCAACCATGATATTTTCCTTCTTTGGGTTGTTTTATTGGATGGGTTTCCAATAAGGTAAACTTGGGGAAGTATATGAGGGGTTTGGATTATTAGGGAACATTATTGGACTGGAATTTTGAAGAGGCAAGGATGGCACAATTGAAGGTGGATATGGGGAACTTTGAGGTTGACAAGGTAGAATTTGTTCATAAGCTCTCAATCTTTCCTCTAGATTAAATATCAAACCAAACACATCAAGCATTTCATAGGTAAATTTTGGCCAATTATCCCCCTATATAGGTATCCACTCCTTAATTTGTTCCAAGGCATTCCTCACACTCTCAATACAAACACTAGGTATAATTTTACCACAACCATATCTAGTTTCAAGATCTAGCATATACTCTTGGTAACTACAAAGAGTTATCTTGAAATTAGTATTGAAAGGGCTTGAAGTATAACTAAAAACTTTATGGGTCTGACCATTGGTAGCATGTGCTTGATGAGGATCATGATAAGGTTGGACAAGAACTTGCTCATAGCCAAGAGGAAAAGGTAAGGCTGGACATAGCTCTTTAACTTGGGTGAAAACAAGCTCAAACACACCAATCTCTATGAGTGACTTCACAAAAGAGTATTGAACAACAAAAAAAATTAAATTGATATACCTAGACTACTCAATTAGTAGATGTGTACATGGAGTGAACATTGATGTTTGTTGAAATTTCCTCAAAAGGATGATGTCTTGAAGAGAATACCAAAACTCTTCAAGGAATGGACTCAAGAGTCCCACCAGGTGTGCAAAAAATTATTATCCCTTGAAATTTCACCCTATGAGGAGATGGGACTAAATTCTCATCATTTCATGTGAAACCATGGAAACACTCCACGGATGTGGGTATCCCTATCATGGAGTGAATCTCTAGATTAGGGGCTAGCTCCCCTTGATGTACCATTTGAGCTGATGTTCCTTCATCTAACAACTCTGGGGTGAAAAAGGGGTAAGAATGGAATGATTTAAACCTAAAATATGTAGGTTATACACCAAATCAATTTGATGAATTCCAACCAACTTGTATTCAACACTTAAAACCAATGAAGATAACTAGACATACACTTTCCCAAATCTATGTCTTTTTGCATCAATACTACATTGTGGGGTCCTAAATGATATATAAGGTTAGGATAACTAGATATGAGGTCTTAGGTCACAATAATGAAAATATTTCTCACTTAAACCATAAACATTTGTTGTACACTTCACATCCGCTACAAGAAAAGATTGAAAATAGGTGCAAGAATGAAGGACAAAGCTAAGGAATCCATAGTTTTCACTAAACAAAATCCACATTTAAGTATAAAAAACTATGAACCAATATGAGAGAGGTGAAAAATTTGTCATTTTATTGATATGAAGGAGTAAAATTGATTATGTATTTTCCATACTCTGGTGGAACATCATTATATTGCCAAAATGGCCAGAATTTATAGAGGAATTGGGAAGGTAGAGAGAAGGGAAGTCCAAGAGTCACTTGGACATGTGTCAAGATGATAAATTTTGTTAAAATTGAATATTAAAGGTATATGGGTCAATATATTCCAATTAATTATGTATTCTTGTCCAAAACAAGTCATGAAGATAGTGAAAATTGGTATAAAACTATCATTTTGGCATAAGAAACTGCCCACCTGAGTTGTCTTCCAAAACTCCTATTTTTTATAAAAAACCTACATAATAGTTATTTTATAGGATAGGAATGGATATGAAAAACATCATCCATGCATTGGTCTAGTCTCTGATCATTCCTACTACTGTGTACATGCACAATCATCTCAAGCAGTTTTCAAAAGGCCCTTTTCCATGCACACT
Organism: Torreya grandis; assembly: GCA_037957365.1. Classification (NCBI taxonomy): domain Eukaryota; kingdom Viridiplantae; phylum Streptophyta; class Pinopsida; order Cupressales; family Taxaceae; genus Torreya; species Torreya grandis. Next base: position 1,843,026 of record JARHVA010002587.1, read on the forward strand.
TACCAATTGGCACTCAAAACCTTCCAAATATGAAAAAAAATTCATAAAAAATGGGTAATTACACCTTTAAATCTTATCCATGACTCTATACCCTTCAAATATTCCTTAAAAAGACATCTAATGGAGGTTTTCACACTTTTCACCCTTGTGTGTATGATGCCAACTTTGACTGGTTGAAAGTGAGGCCTTTGTTTGAACATAGAATTTTATGAATAGGATAAAATTATCATATATAGTTATTATAATTCTATGTATTTATATCAAACTTGATTTCATCTTCCAACTCTTTCTATAATTTTCACATCATTAAAAATAGTGAAAACAAGCCTTTTTCTCCCATGTACTGTATGGATCTGTATAAGTAATTTACATTTCTATAATCCTCAAAATTTCATATAAAAATTTATTGTTATTACAATATAAAATTTCCTCATTTTAGTTCACTTTTTTCATGATTTCTACCATCGAGTTTGCCTAAGGGTTTTAGGAGGGTTTAAGAGGTTTTTTGGTCATAAGGATTGTTCATAAAGTTGTGACATTAAACACTCCTTAGAATTGAACTTTTTTAATATCAAGGACCTCATTAAAATTTCCTAAAATACTTCAGGTCCCATGTAAAGGTTTATTGAAGCTACAAGCACAAGAAAGTGGCATTCGAATGGGATTCTTGCATTCCATGGGGGTTCTAGCACATCTAGGCTTCAAATTGTATTCCCTTGGTGTTTCCATGCTAGCCAAAAGAAATCACACATTTGAAATTGACTCATTAACATGTATAAACCTTTTGGAGATCTTAGAAATAACCCAAAATGAATGTCACCCCTGCTTTGGAGGAAGAAGCATTCCTTACCAAGCAACCTACCTGCCCTTTGTAAACCAATGGGTCATGTATTTATTTTTAAATGGAATTATAAAGAATGGTAAAATATTATTTTAAAATAAAAAACATAAATAAAATAATTATAATTCCTTAGGAAGTGTGGAATTTGGGTTGACACCTTGCTTGGGGTTGGGAAAGCATATTTTCTTACTAGACCTTCATGCAAAGCTTACTGTGTGAACCAAACCATTAATTTATATACCTTATAGTTTGGTTTTTTATGTCCCCATAGGTTTCTCACATCTTTATACATTACCTCTTCTTCTCAAACTTAGTACAATCTGCCCATTTGCAAGATTTCTCAAAACTAGTCATTTCCTTGCATGCATGGACTGAGGTAGGTCTGAGACAAAAAAGTGGGTATTAGGCATATTACTCCATGAAAATTAAAAATTTTATGAGCTATAGGATGTAATTATTATTATTTTTACCAATTTTTTAAACTATATTCTGAGTCTATGTACCCAAACGAATTTAATCTTCCCAAAAAAAGTCACAAAAACCTTGTTTCTTCATGTTTTTGTCCATATTAAACTATAAATTCTATTTTCATTAAAATATCCATGTTTAGGGATATTGTATCATGTTTATTGTACTTATTAAATGATTATGGAACTTTTTAAGTCTTTATAAAGTCAATTTACTATGGAGGATCATCACTTACTCCTTGGAACAAGGTACATTTAGCCCAGCTGTACAGACTGAGATAACTTTGCATAGGAAGGAGTTTGGATAATTTAAAAGGTGTATTGGAGGTATAATTACCTTCTCATAATGTCACTTGGTCTTATTATCATATTTTAGGTTATCTCTTTACTTGTTAGGGTACCAAGCCCTCATGGATTCCTCTTCTGTTCATGCCCCTGTTTGATTGTGACAGTGGGCAGGGGATCTTCTCTTCAAACCTTTATAATATCATGTTAAACAAGATATATCACATTATATGATAATTTTACAACTTTATATTATGTTCCAACTTTACCTCTCCATCCCCAAATTTGCTTTAAGCCTTCTAGGCTTGTCAACTGTCTATTATCTGTTTTGATTGAGATAGTATATGACCCTGCTTGTAGGATGCATTTTATCCCAAGATTAGCTCATTCATGGTGCGATCAAGTAACTATTTATCTTATATATATATATATATATATATATATATATATATATATATATATATATATATATATATATATATATATATATCAATCTTAATTTTATTAAACCACATACCCACCCTATAACCACAAATCAAGTTGAAACTTTGAACTTCCTCCTCACTATCAATACATTATTTTGACCGAGTTCTTTCTCAGGATTGTAGATGATTGGGAATGTGTTTGAGTAGTAAATAGGAATGTAAAACAAGCTCCTTACTTTTAGGTAATCTTAGATAATCCTAATTTTCTTTGAGAATACTTTGAAAACTTAGGAACTTGTGTAAGTGACCTCAAACTCGTATTCTTAATTTTGCCTTGTAGGTTATCTTGGCTATATGTGGCCATTTTGTCATGGTTGTAGGTCATTTTAGAGTATTTGAGGCATGTTTAAACTTTATTAGAGATTTTTTAACTTGAAACTGATCTAAAAAGTTTCACACCAAGACTTGGCTCATTCATGGATTATTAAACATCATTTTTGTTGGCAAACCCTCAAATACTACTTTCACTACCTAGTCTGCCTTGTGTATAGACTAAGACAAGTCAAGAAAGACATTTCATGAAATCACTTCCTTCTTTCATAATCTAGATGATTAGGAATGCTTGTTAAGGTGTTTGGACTTATTCCATCATGAAAGAATAGACCTAGTCCTTCATTTTAATGTGCAAACACAATTTCCCTCTCATAGTCTTGTAGACATCATTATTTAGTTTTAGTGACTTTTTGTCATCTTTGAGGCTTTCAAAAACTATCTCCCACTTTTCCTTTTGCTCTCAAAATTGGTATGGTCATACTAGGTGTGTATGGGTACAAGTTAAAATAATTTTCAAAGGAGAAAGTATCATCTAAAACTTCAAGCATTAAGTCAAAAAAGGCCTAGGACCTCTATTTTTTGCTTTTAGGGACTGAGAACCTAAAAATTGAAAAGGTCTCTTTTGAAGTGATAATGGCTTGTGTGGCATCTTGGAAACCTTGGATATGCAAAAAATTACTTTTGGAGTTAATGGAAATTGATATGGATTCCACCATACTCTTCCCTCCTTTTTCACTTCTGTACACCTCTCATGGACAAGTACAACCTAACTGAGCTTGACAAGACAGTGAAACATGCAAAAGTGAGAAAATAATGAGTAATTTGGATATGGAAATATGAAAATTGAACCTTACACAAGTTTATTTCATGAATTATCAGTCTATGCATGAAGCTTGGACAAAATATGACCACCATTAAGTTTCTTGGATGTTGAAAACTTAGGCCCTGCACTTAACTTTGCAAATTCTCATGAAATAGGCACTTTTTGAAAAATCCTTCACAAGAAATGAAAATGTGGAGTTTTGGATATGAAAAAATCATGGAGAGAGATATATTTCAGCCTAAAAACACCTCAAAAATATCACATAGCTCTAAGGACCTCTGAAACTTAGAAACATATTGATAAGTATACCCCTTTTCAATGCAATCCTATAACAAGATACTTGTGTTAAAAATTGTTCATAAATAAAAATGAATAAATATAAGAATTATTTCCATGAAAGTGAATTAGACTCAGATTTATATCCACCCCCAAGACCATTCCTCTTGATTCCACCTATACGGTCCATGGTGAGCATTTGAATTTGAGCCTTCTTTGTATGCCAAGGGGAGAGAATGAGAAAATGAGTTTCAAAAGCCAATTATTATGAAATTTATTCAAAAAAAACATGGAGGTGACATGTGAGAAGGTGAAGAGTCACACCACAACATTTTCCAAGTGGCACACTTCCCAAGGAACTGTTCAAGTGTCTTTTTTTCATTCTTTGGTTAAGAAAACTCCTTTTTATGAACAACCTACCATTTATTTAGTTATTTCAGATTCTTAAAGACTTATAAGGAAAAATGGGGGATGATATAATTATTTTTAACCTACATAAATCCCATAAAACGTGTATAAAGCATTAAATGCACCTAAAATGACCTCTAAATGACCCAAAAATGATAAATAGACCTAAGGGACTAATAACCAAAGGTAGTATAACATGAAATGGAATTAATTGACCCTTTAGACACCTTATAACATCTAATTAGACCCCCTATAGACCTAAAAACTCAAGTTTTTTCCTATAGTTGCCCCAGTTGACTAGAAAGTCAAACTTGGTCAACACCTTCTTGCACACTTTGACCATGCACACTACCTTTTAGAAGAATAGATCCTTCTCCTCCATATCATAGAAATATCTTACCATATCAATGATTATTACCTAGTAGACCTATTGTTCACCCAGTACCTTATGAGGTAGGTTGCAAGAGCTTATGATTTGGGGTACCTTAAGGTCATCTAGCTAGTTTGTGATTCTCCTTGTCTTGCTCTTCACTAGAGGAGAAAATTATTGTTTATCAATGGAGATAGATAAATTTAATTTATATGGTTGTAAAATTATGGCTTATTTTTTTATCTATATTTAATGGATTGTTGTGATAGGTGGGATGTCATGGAGTGATGTCGCATGCTTGGATGCACAGGATTTTTGCTTGGTGATTTTGACTTGCACCATGGCCATGGTAAAAAATAATGGTATAGGTCCAAATGGAGAGCTTAATAACTTATTAATGTGGATGAATACACATTTTATTGGTAAGGTGACCACAACATACTATCCCAAGTATTGCATGATGTTTTGAGGAACCTGAGGATGTGTGGCAATCAACACCAAACACTCCCCCCAACATGTCTAGAATTTGCCCTCATGGGCTAGGGTGTCATGCTTAAGTGTCCATATCAGTTTGTGGAATTTTTGTGTTGGCTAGTAGTCATTGTTGGAGTGCACCTCTCCTTTAGGGGACTTCCATTGGGTGAAATAGAGTAAAAAGATGAGAAATTAGTATTAGAAGGTCTACTTAGAAGTCATGTGGTACTTGTAGATGTTTATGATCATCTCCTAAACAAAGTATTCAATCCAATTAAAATATTTATTGTGATGGATAATGTGATGTGCAATGTACACCACCCCTTTTGGAATTTGCTTTATAGACTTGGTGGTTTGCTAGAATCTTCATGTGATGTATTCGACCAGGATATGCATTGGTTCATATTGAATTTATTCAATTAGAATTTTTCAAGACCCATGAACATATAAATATTTGACCTCCTTAAGGATAAGAGGTATTCTCATCTTGTATGGGAAAATAAAATCACCATGTGTAGACATGTCCAAAGCTCAGGCCATTACTTCTGTGTTGATGACTATCATGGTATCAAGGCCAATGTAGATGTTATTGTCATTGTAGTGACCTAGAAATATTTTCACAATCTCCCTCAAGTCACTAAAAGTGGGCATGCAAAGCACGCACTTGACATCTATGTTTTGGAATCAATGGGGGACTACAAGAGGTAGTGTTTGTACAACATCTATGAGATCTAGTTAGAAGAGTTTTTCCTTTACTACTCAGAGGTAATCAAACAACTTTGGACCAATGAATTTTATTTGATGTAGGCCAAGTTTGATGCCCATTGTTTCCTTTTGATAATATATCAAACTTTTAATGAGTTATAAATGATACATGTTCTTTGAGTAGCAAAATCAAAAAACTTGGTGCTTTTTGCATAGTATAAATTAGGTCAACTTTTGAAACATCAATTCATGAAAATATTTTCAAGAATGAAATGCACACTTGGTTTGCAATATTATGCCTTTATAAATTTTTTGCCTATTTTTTCTTCATAAATGCCATGCTGACCTATCAAATTAATATAAATGTGAATGTTGATGTGGAAAATCTTATTTGATCTAGAATTTAAGGTTATTAGTCATTGGTGCATGTATCAAGATATGTTGTTATGTTCTCTGTTGTTTATACTAGAGTATGAATAGATGATGTTGACCGATCATTGATTTGTTTAAGATTAGATCAATCAAACCTTGGATTCAGTATTAAATCTTTGGGGATGACCTTTATATAGTGAATATATTGACTGACGTGACTTGACTATAAATTTCCTAGACTTAATTTCTTTATTTTGATCCTAGTGATATCATCAATGGTACACCTAAATTCTATTGCACACAATTGGTGCATGTTATACTTGTTATCTTGATTCCAAAAATCTATTGAAGAGATCATCTAGAAACACACACACACACACATAGAAAAATAAACACACAAGAAAACATACAAAAATGGGAAATCCTAATCTACTTGGTGCTACTCATCACCCATTCCTCTTAGTATAAAGAGATCAATTAAGACTATTGGTGGTAGGGCTTAAGCCTATAATCATTCACCCAACTGGAAAAATGATTTCTTGTTGATCTCTCAAAATTACATTTTCTTGTTATGATATTTCATGTATAACATAAGACCCTTTCCATCTAATCTATAATTTACCCATAAATGATTTGAAGTGACTATCATATTAAAAAACTAGTTGATCTTTGTGAAATTCCTATCATGCCAAGTTTTTTAGATCTATTTATAACCTTTATGCATCCAAGATTTTCTACGTTGATACTCATCCATCCTATTCATTCAAAAATATTGGTGGTGAGAGATTCATGATCCCATAGTTTCATGACCATTGCAATTCATAGATTGGACACTAAGTATTCCATTGGCAATACTACTACAAGCCCATAAATCAACTAAAATGGAGTAAAACATATAGCCCTCGTATAGTGCATATGATATGCCCAAATAATTTTAGGAGTATGATCTTCCCAATCATTTTTATTAACATCACAAATATTTTTCAACATCTTTCCCAACACTTTATTAGAAGCCTTAGCTTGGTATTTAGCTTGTGGATGGTACGTAGTACTTTTATGATGAGAAATCATAAATTATGTAGTAATAGATGTAATGTTATTATTCAGGAAGTGTGTCCCTCAATTGTTGATGAGATCGATGGGGCATCAAATCATTATAATAATATTCTCTTAAAGGAACTTTGTTGCATCTTTCATGACATAATTGGATTTTGTATCAAATTCAACCCATTTGGTAAAGTAATCTATCATACTGATAATATACCTTATTTTACCGCATTTACTTGGGGGATTAATAGGTCTTACAAAATTGATACCCCATTATTCAAAAGGTTATTCTACTAAAAAAGTCAAATGATATTTCATCCTTCTAGAATGGCTTACCCATGTATTGACATACATTTAAATGTTGCATTACTCTATGTACATCCTCAAAAAAGTTTGGCTACCATAACCCATTATATAACAATTTCCTTGTAGTATCTTCTCCAAAAAAATGACCTCCTGCTATTCCTTAGGGTGCCTCTTGCAAGAGTTGTGGTTGTTCATGTTCCAGAACTACTTTGTGTAGTACTTCATCCTTCCCCAAATGATAAAAGAGACCATTTATAATAGTATATGGAAAAAATTTGGTGATAAAATGCTTCTTATCTCTTTTTTATTAGTGCATAGGGAATACTCCTTATTTTAGGAAATTAGCAATTGCCTCAAAATTTCTAGGGATAAAAAAATGTGAAATAGATGGGCATCAAGAGAATCTTCCTATAGTTCTTATGGTTATTCACCATTTAGGATGTGACTGAGATGGTCTAGTCCAATATTTTCTTTGCCTAGTTTGATGTTGATATGAAATTAGAATTCTTAAAAGAGCATCAACCATCTTGAAATGCATCCTTTGATCATAGGCTTATTAAATAGGTAGTATAGAGATTGATGATCCATGAAACATTTAAATGGTGTCACAAGAAGATAGTTTCAAAATTATCATGTAATTATTTTCTGTCAGATAACTTTTAGCTTGAAAAATGTATGGGGTGGTCTAGTCCACCATCTCCTAGCTATACAAGCACAACACCAAAAAAAATACCAAAATCATTAATGTGAACTTAAAATGGCTTAATAAAATTTGAAAAGACAATAATAGGTGTAGTGACCCATCTATGTTTTAGTTTTATAAAGGTTACTTTGACACTCAAAAGTCCAGAAAAACTTCACACCTTTGCATAGTAAATACTCAAATGGAGATGAAATAGTTGCATATCCCTTGATAAAATTCCAATAGTACCATGTATGCCTAAGAAAATATTGAACCTTTATGGAGTTTATTGGTGGAGGCATACTAATAGTGACTATAATTTTGTCTTGGCCCACCAAAATCCCTTCAATGCACACTACATGACCTAGCAGGACACCAAAAAGTGTAAAAAATAAGCACTTTTTCAAATTTAGGGTAATTCGTAAAGCTCAACAGTGTTCTAACATGATGTGTAACTTGGAAAAATGTTATTTAAATAAATAAAAGACTTCTTAGTCATTGATATAGACTTCTAAGAAGTTGTGAATGAAATCCTTAAATGCAGTCACCACTACTCGAGAAAAAATTATAATTGCATTCTTGAGGCCAAAAGGCATTACCTTATATGCAAAAGATCTCCATTCCATGTCAAAATTCATTTTATATCTATCTTATTATACAATGGGTATTTGATGATATCCACTTAAACCATCTATGAAAGAGTAGACTTCATGACCTACAATATATTCTAAAACTTCATCTATGAAGTGAATCAAAAATGGATCATTCACACATGGACCATTCAAAATTTGATAATCACCACATACTCTGATCTCCCCTATTTTTTTAAGTTTTAATAACATTGGACTAACCTAATCTACCTTTTTATGGGATAGATTATTCTTGCATATTACATTCTATCTAGTTCAATGTTCACTTTCAACTTCATGTTTGGATTTAACTTATATGGTAATTTATTAATGGGTCATACACACTCCTTGAGTTTGATACACATTTTGCCTAGGTATGGGTCTACTCCTCTGACCTCTAAATTTTTTGTGGGAAACACATCTTGATAATCTTGTAGAAGTTGCAGAGCTTTTGAAACTTTGGATTCAGTCCAGTAGTAACATATATATGCCAGTTTAGGATTCTCTTCACTTTTGATGTTTTCCATGTGCTTTTTAATAGGTTGCTGATAAAGCTAATGATTTTCCTTAGCAGTAGATTCTTATAACATTCATCACCATTTTTTTTCTAGAAGTTGTATGTTGCATAACTTGTCTTATTCAGTGAGTTCTATGATTAGGTCTTTTACTAGTTCTACTAGCCAATTGGGTGAAAATAAATCATTCATATCAATATCACCATCAATATCTGAATCTTCAATTTCATCTTCATCATCTTGTATTTATTGTCATGGATGTATAAGGCATTGTTCTTCCAATTTGACAAATTAATATCTTTCTAATGTTGTATTTATATCATAGGGTGTATTCTTTTATATAGTATATTTCATCGTGGTACCTAAATCTTCTACACACTTATGGCATAAGAAATGTTTGATTTTAAGCATTACATTATGAACCAAAGGATTTTCATCTTTAAAGATAAAACTTTGTATGAATTTGCTCTATGCCTATACCCAATATTTTGTCTCCCTATTACATTCTTGATACATACACCATGATTATGGTAAGGGAGAAAGTGCATAATGAAAGATGTGAACCCATTACTTTAGTACCACATGTTATTCAATTTAAAACTCAACATATTTTTGGATATAGATTTTAGGGCATTCACCTTCCTAAAATAAATGAAAATTACTTCTAATGACATGTGATAGTTGAATTTTGCTAATAATAAGTTTGTATGCATCATCCCAATAGAGCTAATCATTTCTATGAATTACCCACCATGTCACTACAACTCCATTCAAAGCATAATTCAAGGCACTAACCCAATAAATAATTATAGGTACATGAAATTATAGGCACAAAATTAATTGATTGATATCCTTGATCACAGAGTACAAAGGGAGTTGTCTCTCATGGGTCAAGACCATTCTCATAGGTTAGAATTCATGATCACCTTGAGCCCAATTGAGTAAATTTGTATCCAAGTCTCCACTAATAAAAAAATCTATTTCCCATGGCAAAGTGACTTCTTTGGTCAGCTCTATATAATATTGTATATGATCATCTACTTGATAGAGAAAATTAACTTTTAAGAGAGTAGGGGATTTAATAGACATGGATGCATAATCCTCTATGAAAAACTAAGGTGCCAATGGCTAAGTGACTAATGATTTGGGCTTACATTATTTAGATGTATTCAACTATTGAGTGAGTAAAGATTATAGCTAAGGATTAGTATGCTCATATAAAAAGTTGGACTCAGTTGTATGTAAAGCTTTTAGATTCTCTTCATATTTTACCTTCATCCAACTAGTTTGTTGTAAAACATAAGGAGAGTCTAGTTTAGACATAATGATGTAGGCTTTGTGCACCTTATTCATAGGAATAATGATAATATTATCTCCTTCATGCACCTCTAGTTGATTTTTCATAGTATTGATAGTCATCTAACCATCATATACCTATTTTTTGCTAGTTAGTATAGGGTAATGAGTTACTACTATCTTCATAGTGATTACTTCAAAGTCACTTCATATGATTAGTTCTATGACTTTGATCTCAATGTCTTCTAATATACCAATGGGATGAACTCATTCATAGTCTAATAAACTTAGAGTCACTGGACTATAACTTAGAACTATCCATCCAATCACCTCCCATATAGACCTAGGGATCATGTTGACCATGCTACTAAAGTCAAAGAAAACATTTGGAATTGAATATCTTGTAACTTCAATGATAATTTGTCCATCTACGTCCCATGGATTCTTTTTTTTGACATACCAAACGAGTTTTTATGTCTTATGTTGTCCCTACTATGCACACTACAATAAATTATGTAACAAGTTTATGATAATTAGATAAATATCTTCATTGTGCAGTGTACTTAAAATCTTCAATAAATATGTCAATATAGTAAAAACTCTATCTTGATGCATAATGTGCACAATCTAAACATATAGTTGGGAATATATTGCTACAACATCTCTTTTAGTAGTGTCTTGGTGTTGAATTTTTAAACATTTACATAACTTCATACATGAGCCCATTTTATATATTCTATAGTTGGGTTCAAGTATTTGTCCTATTTTACCTTCTAGATTCCCTGGTCATGAGGCATTTCAAGAGGAGTTAATCTTCTCTCTATGATGTCTTGTAAAAATGTTCAAGAATGCATCCTCTTTAGGCTGTGAATTACCATGTTAACATTCCTGACATCCTTTTCCTTTATTTAATTTTCTAAGACATGACTATATTTTATCTCATGCTACTCATATAATTAGAAATATGTATAGCAATACTATCTTTGAGGGTTCAAATGGAAATTGCATTGCACATTCATATTATACTCTCCACATAAGTAACATTGTAAATGAGGGCATTGATAATTATTTCCTCTACCACCTTGGTAACCTCCTCTATATTCTCCCCTAGATCCTATTATATTTGATTGATAACCTCCTTTATAGCCTCCTTGTTGCTATGTTGTATTCCAGTGCTGATGCTACTGTGTGTTATCTCTAATTGCAAATTATTATTGTGTAACTATTGGGGTCTAACTAGTTTGCTGCTACTACATCATTTTCGGATTCTAAGGTAATATGTACTAGTATTGTAGTGATGGTGGTGTCAAAATAGATGAAGGAGTGGTCCATCCAACTAGACCTTGAGGTTAAAACTAAGGATAACTAGGAATCCATTATAGCCCTACTTGGTTCACACAACCCTTATTGACCTCTAGGCCTAGAATTGTCTGCTTCATTGAGGACACTTGTTGCATAGTGATGGTGAATATATTATATGGAATGTCTTCTTTGAGATCTTATAAAGCCATAAATCTATTTTCATAATGATTATATGACTTAGAAAATTTAAAATATAAAATATATGGGATTTTAACATACTATTGCAAGAGATGTCACTATGTTGTTGCGTGTCATACTACTCTAAAAATTTCATATAACTCTTTCTTGATATTAATATAATCATTCCTATGATGTCCTTTCCAAAAATCCATGCACCATAAATTTAGATTAGATTTATCTACATAATGGTATTGTTACATCCTCTTAATAAAATATTTCAATGTATTTTCAATCATAGAACTCATTATGGGAGCTTCCTCAGTACTCAATTTGCTCCACTTGTAGAGCAACAAATCTAGCATTTACCTTAGTAGCATATTGAGTCTATGCTACAATAAATCTGGTTCTAGAATGCAGTCCTTAGATAAAACACATAGATTTATCTTTATATGCTAAAGAAAATTCCACCTTATTCATAACATCAAAGAACCCATAATCATAATCACAAAATTATTATCTAAACTTTTGCCTAATCTCCTTTAGGTCTTGAATAGTCTGACTTGTACATTTTTTAATCTTAAATTATGTGATAAGCATTCCTTAACCTAATGTAGACTTACCAACACAATTTATCTATGGTATATAAACTCAATTTATATTCCATTCAATTTCCCTATTAACTCACACTTATTTATAACCTCATCCATAATACCCTTAGCTTGCCATTTCATCTCACATTTTAGTAAATATTGCTAGGCTCTGTAGACCCATCATTTGTCACCAGGTTGATTAATGCTCCTACATCACCCATTTTATAAACTAATGTTAAGGGGATATACTTTTTATATTTTATATGGGGAGGAGCTATTCTATGTAATCTTGATTATGTACATCAAATTTTACCTACACACTAGGGGAGTTAACCTATACACTCTATTTTTTTATGATTCCTACTTTTCTCTGCTTGGTTTTAACAAACCCTATGGCCTTAAAAGCCTTAAAAATTTAGGTTGTTTTAATTTTAGTACCCAAATGATGTACTTGTTCTAAAAATACACCTTCCCAACTACTACCTACCTAATTTTCATGTTGAAAACTTCTACTGGAATATAGGAAATTGGATTGCGGGGATGTGTTCTCTCTTGGTGAATGATTCTTTCCTATGAATTTTTCTTTTTCTAAGCTTGAACCTATGATTACTCTATGAATTTTTTCTACTTATTTTCTTAATAAATCATGTCCTTCTTCTAATAATACTCATTCTTTTAGTTGTGCATTACATCTATCATCTAACTAATCTACTTCTAAACTATTCTCATCTTCTTCTTCTTCGAACATCTCTTCTTCCTCTCATTCTCTGTCGCTTATTTCTTTCTATTGGCATTCATATTATTATTTCATCTCATCTTTCTTCTTCTTTTGTTATTCATCTCTTTTTTATAATTCATCATATCTTCCTACTCATTATTCATCTATTTTACTACTACTCTAACTCTACTCGTAGTTACTTGGGTATTCTTTTATTTACTCCATCTATTCTGCTGTCATAGCTCACAGTCTAAATCTAGACTTTTATTTTAACTCTTATTTTCTCATGTATCCATTATGGATTTATGTCCAAGCCTTATCTACTCATATAATCATCATTCACTATCATGTCACACACATCCCTATATACTCAAAGTGACTACTCTATATTGGCTAGAGTAGGCACCATGGCCTTATCCAAAACCAACATCTTCATAAGGATATGTAGTCACTGTAAAAATTTCCCTCAAATTCCTCTAATGAAAAATTCCTTCACAAATTAAAAATTTATATATCCTTGTACTAAAACTCAATTATATATCCATCTACTATAGTATCAACCCAATGATCTATTGTTCTTGTCTAGTCAATTTCCAATCTCTACAACTGGTCTATATTTCATTCAGTCCAGAGTATAGTTTCTTCTATTCTTGGGTTAAATAAATAATATTCTAATTAGTTTAATCAATTATCTAGAAATTGAAGCAAATCACACCAAAAAATTTCATATCTTTCCATAAATGTGCTCTTGAATGACTTCCTATATGGTAAGACTAGTCCATTTTGATTTTTCTTCTACAAAATTACATATCCATTGGTCTAGTCATATCTCAATATCTCTTTGCCCTGGTAACCATCTTAGCATAATTCCATCCAAAAATGAGTTCTATGCTCACTTCACCATTGCTAACAAAGGTTCCTGAAGCATCATAACATGAAAAAGATGAGAATAACTATGATATACTTTATGTGCATAAAGTACCATATTAGATTCATATAGGAGTTTGGGTAAAAAAACATAATAAGCATTAATTATCCTAAATTATTTAGGAATTACGAACAACTAGTGTTTCATAAATATAAATAAATCATTTAGGTTAATTAGATAGAAAGTAACCAAACATTATACATGAGAACACACACAAGGAACATAATAATAAATACCACAAGTAACCATAACTAGATAAATCTCTATTGATATATTCAAAAGTGGAAACCTTTTCTTATTAAAAACATAGGTATATATAGATGTTTTCAGTCTATGACTATTAATTTTATTATCTTACTTGGTGTTAAATGGGGAGTCTATTCATATTATAGCCTATTATAAGTTGTGAAGATAGGATAAAATAGACTTATACACTGACAAAATGAGTAAATAATGCATGAATATCAGACAAATATTTTGCATATCTTTACAATCAAGATTCTTCTACCAAAAATGGGAAAATTAGGAATAACAACTTTACCATGCATTACCACATCACCTTGCCACTATTATCATTTGCCTAAATTTTTGAACTTGTTGTCACTAGGTTGGATCTCACCACCTTTTATGTTGGTAGAACTACTATGGCTAGAGGTCTTAATGGGAATATGTAGGCCATTCTTGATTCACAATGAGGTCAACTCAGTCCCACTTTTCCATACACTCTCATTGTTTTATGATCAACCTAAGCTAACACTCTTGCCATTTTATAAGTTGGACCATTCAGTGTCTCTTAATCCTTAATTGAGTTGAGATACTTCAAAAATTCCAAAAACATTCAAAATTTTCAAAAGCTAAAAACATGTGTCCTATCTAAGCCTAATCAGTAATCCTTGATCCACCCTATTGGGGGAAAACCATTGTTAGGATGCCTTTTGTTACTTTTTATTTTAGGCTTTTTGTGTGTTTGTTTACTTAGTTATTTATTTGTTTATTTGTTTACCTATTTGTTTTCTTTCATTGTTGTGCCTTGAATCAATCTATGTGTGTTCATTGGGTCATTCCTTGTGCATTATTAGTGAGTCCATCCATATTCATACATCAATAATGTCATCATGGTTTTTATCATTGACACTTTATTGTCAATTATTTATTGGATCAAGTGTTAGTGTTTATACATATTTTTGCTAAGTTCTCATGGTGTTTTATACCATAATGCATACTGTCATATGCTATAGAAAAAATCAACTCAAGAAATATTAAAAGCAATGAAACTATAAATACTTCTCCTTGGTAATCTTAAGAAATCCTCCCACCCTTCTTGATCAAATCAACCCCTTAACCATTTTAGTTATATCAATGATAATAATGATGATTATCTCTACATTGGTAGGTACAACCAAATCATTCATATTGATTAATTCTTATTCTTCTATTAATCTCTTTCATCACTTTGCACATCCTTGTGTTCTTGGTTTTTTATGGATTCTTTAATCCTTAGACCATCACATCTATGTTTTCACCTGCTCATCTTTAATCTATGCAAAAAATTATATCCTTGAGTTATACTTGCCAATCTACCCTACTAGAGCATAATCAAACATTTATTTTTAAAATCTAGGTCATCTTAGTGATTATAACCACTTATAAATTTTGACTCATCCACCCTAACTAGGGCATATGCCTATGTCACTAATTATAACCACCTTTGGGAAAATAAGTGTCTCAACCTTTATTATTTATTATAACTACTTTTGGGAAAATTAGTACTTTTTAAATCAAATGCATGTATGTATTTTCTCAATTGGATTAATCTCACCCATGGGTTAATTTCTTTTTTTATTTATTCTTTTTAAGGGACTATCCATCAATCATATGTGTAGGTCACTCCCTCAAGGGAGAATCATTATAGGCTTCCCAAATGTTGTTTGGAGCTTCTTCTTCAATCCTTATCTTCTTTCATTTTTAATGTCCATTTTCATTGTTTGAGAAGACGTTACTATTCCTATATCTTGAAATGCCTTCCCAAATAGGGGTAAACTATAGACACCTAAAATTGGCCACAATTGGCTTTCAAATAGACTTTAGACCGATTCCTACAACCATTATAAATTAAGCCTATGAATTATTAAATTTCCCATATTTGCTTTCACATCATTCATCAAAGCTTAGAATCACATTGAGACGTCCCTAATTGGGGTATTCTATCATATGTAACAAAACCTCTCACAGTTTCATCCCTAATC
Source organism: Torreya grandis (assembly GCA_037957365.1). Lineage (NCBI taxonomy): Eukaryota > Viridiplantae > Streptophyta > Pinopsida > Cupressales > Taxaceae > Torreya > Torreya grandis. The sequence goes on from JARHVA010002587.1 coordinate 1,859,244, forward strand.
ACCTTACATCATCATAACTATAAATTTAGCCTATGGACCTATTTGGGGCACTTTCACACTTAAATAAAATCTTTAAAGAGCTAAAAATATAATCTAAATCAATTAACAAACTAAATAAGATTAAATGCCTAGTTGAATTATCCATTTGTAATTAATGAATATCTAACAAAGGAAATTTAAAAATTCAAAATATCTTAGCCTTTCATCATTACCTTTATGAGTTGTCAAGCTCTTTAGAAATATCCTAAAATAACTAATTTTTAGATCCATGTCTATTAATTTAAAATCATAATTATTTGAAAACTATTAACTCTACAGGGGTTATATTTGACTCACCTAAGTTTAGTTTAAACCCATTCCAAGCCTTCATTCAACCCTAATTCACCTCGGGTGAGAGTTAATTCCTAAATCTATAAATACAAGGCCATACATCTTCATTTATAAGCTTGGATATTATAGATTTATTATGAAATATTTGTTCGATAAGACTCATATCACTAGTGTTATAATTTCAAAATCTTAAGCTGAGTAATCACAAGTCACATGAAAGCCAATGGTGACAAGGGGCCAACAAACTTCATTTTATAAAGACTTCTTGATGCACAAGCTGAGAAAGCTACTCAACAAAGCATTTAGATCTCCCAAAGAAGGTAAAAGAGTCATTTTATTTTATGTTTTAGTTTTTTTTTCATTTAGCTTTTGTTATAAAGCTCTCCCTACGATCTAGGTTAGGAGTGCAAGTGTTAGTGTGTTTATTTGAGTTTTATTTTATTGAACTAACACTATAATAACCTCCATTCTTGGATTCATATGATCATATTGTATATAACATTTCACTAACTATAGTCACCCTTTCAACATTTTATTTAGCATTTGTGACAAATTCTATCACATCACTAATACTCACTTAATTTACCTATGATGCTTCATATTTAATTATTGACATAAAATAGATAATTTGGGTGATGCATCATCCATATGAGATTAATTTTATATTGGGAAACAACAAATTTATTTATCTTGGCTTCTTTGAACAATTCCAAAATTATATCTATAGCATTATCACTATATATAAACATTGAAGACATTTAATCATCCCTTTCCTAGAAGGGAAGATTCATATTAATAACCCAAGTATGAACTAAATTGATATATACCAAAAATATTATCTCAAGGTTAGGGAATCATCCATGTTTGACTACTTTGAATAGATTATCCAATCTAAATTCTAGTTTTACAAGTTTATCATGATATATTTTAACTTTTTGCCTCAAAGTCATGACCTTATCGCTGACCTCACAAGAGGTGAATAATAAGTTATATAGTGATTCCAAGGCCTTTTCAACATTAATAATAATATTATTATGGACTATAAATCTATTCTAAGCCTCCATTTAATGTATCTTTTGATTCATTACCTTAACCAAAGTCTTCACCGCCCAATAGTACAAATTACTAACACGGGGTCTTATTTAAAGTCTAGGAATTTTCATGCCCTTGTTATTTTTAAGAGAAAAAATTACCTTCTATCTCATAAAATGTAGGGATAGCCCCTTTTGTCACTTTCCTTGTTGTAAATTTTAACAATAGAAGTTTCTTAAACTAAAATAGGATTTTAGTATCACCAATGATCATCATTATATCTCTCTTCGATTTGGACAATTGAACTTTTTGTATCTAGTCTGATTCTTCTTATGAAAATTTTGTGACATAATCAATGAGAGTGGTGACATAGATGGCTGATATGGATGAAGTGGGATGGACAAAGGAATTAGTAGAAGTAGGGTCTATGGAGATGAATGAAGTACAAATGGATGGTGAGGTGGAATAAGTAGAAATTTTTTATGTAGTATAAGTGGAGATGATTGGTGATGATGGAATGGAAGTCCATGCTATCATGTCCCCTAATAATATTATTTTTATTATTTCCAAAATATCCTACAAGAGGTCCTCATCCATTTTAACTTTTCTTGAAGGCTCCTTGAGTTTGGAAAAGTTTCTACTAATGATATTTGTAACCCTATCATGATGGTGACCTTGGATGAGGAAGTAATGCTCAAGAGATCCATTTTAATTATTATGTCTTTTATAATTAATACTTGGGATTATGATGACTCAGATTTACCTTGAAGAGGGACTTGCCTATTTAAATCCTCTATAGTGACTATTGTAGAAGAATAAATTTGTATGTTAATAGGAAAATGAGTAGTTTCTATGGAAATTATTTTGGACACTTGCTCTAGATTTCGAGTCTTTGAAACTGATTAACTAGAAAAGGTAAATTTCAAACATACTCTACTATAACCTTTATCACCTGAATAGGTTTTTTGGGTGTAGGTAAAGTTGAAATTGTAGTTTTGGGTTTAGTCTAGGGAGACTTAGGTGGCACATCCTTAGAATTAGGCATATAAAGTGAGGGATGTAGAGTCAAAGACTAAAGGACTAAAGGTCTTATGCTCATAACTACATAAGGAGACCTTTGAGATACAACATGCCCAATAGTATATGTATCAATAAAAGGTTGAGTTTCAAAATAATTAGAGGACTGAGTTAACTATTTTGAGATCATTCTTTGAGAAGTTGATGGAGTTAGAAGTCCTTGCAACACTTTCATCCTGAGAAAGGGATGTGTTGATGGTGAGACATCCTTTATAATTACTTCGCTTGGTCTTTCTTCACATATTGTAATGAGTTTTGCCTTGTAGGAGAATAAGTAACCTCTCACCTATGCATATTTTGTGCTACATTCTCATCATTAAAAGCATTCGCATATATCCAATCATGTGGATGTGGGTGATGATCATAGTATTATGACACTTTTCTTTTTAATAAATGTATATATGCCTTAATTCTCTCCTTGAATTGTAACTTCTTTAAATTTGGACGTATTTTAGTTTAGATTAATAACTAAACGTATTATTATTGGATTTTTTAAGTATCAAATGTTTGAAATGTCAGAATCTAGTCTCAATATTATTGGATTCTAATTTATACTTTATTGGAATTACATATCATATTTTATGGAATCCAATTTCAAAGTTTTTAGAATTTAATGTTAAACAACTAGATTCTATAATGTAATATATTGAATTAATTCATTATTTTTTCAAGAGTGGTAGTAATTAATATTTAATTTTGATGATATTAATACAAAATTAAACAAATGATCCTCCCCATGAATTTTAGGTTGATCTCAATTAATAAATGTTATCTTAGAATGCTCCTAAAATTCAATGAAACTAAATACAATGATTGTTTGAGTGAGGCTAATCAAGTTGATAATATCATATCAAATTTGGGGGACTTTGCACTTACAAAATGTCAATTTTATTGAAAATAATGATGTAGCTAAATTTTGTGGCTTCATTGATAATCATTTGACAATAAATGTTATCTTAGAATGCTCCTAAAATTTAATGAAACTAAATACAATGATTGTTTGAGTGAGGCTAATCAAGTTGATAATATCATATCAAATTTGGGGGACTTTGCACTTACAAAATGTCAATTTTATTTAAAATAATGATGTATCTAAATTTGGTGGCTTCATTGATAATCATTTGACTAAATATAATACCAACTATCCCATGATCAAAGAGGATATAAATAAAAAAAGAGAGTATTAACTATCCCATGATTAAAGAGGATGGAAATGACAAACTTAAACAACATTGCTTCAACCACTTAGAGATGCTACTAATCACCCTAGATATAAAAAAATCTCCCACACTTAGATGGGATGGAAAATTATGATAAACTTATTAACTCTCCCACACTCAAAGTATGGAAATCATATCCATTAGTTATGATGTTGTTCTTCATTTCTTCATTAAATTCTTCATCTTCATCAATATATCATCTCATTCCTCCTTCCTCATTCTGCATTCCTAATTGTAGAAGTTTCATTTCTCCCTCAATATAATCCTTGGAATATGAAGTCTTTTAAAGTTATCTATAGTATTTTTAATGGTGATATCATCCTGAAAAGACTAATTTACCAAGTGTTAAATGTATATGGAGTAAAATCCGATCCACTTTTCATAAAAATCAAGATGAGACATGACCTAATCACTAATTTTGACCCAACTATACCAGTATGTAGCACTCTCCAAATTCATTATAATCCAAGTGATGGGAGAAGAATAAAATCATGGCATCAAATAATTAAAGGTGATATGGGAGCTTCACCAACCTAGTAAAAAGGTAAAATAAGTCCCATTGAGCTATGGAAGGTGTAAAATAAATGACTTGGAGAGATATTTAAACACCAAAATTCCATGATCCAAGACATTAAAAAGGAAAGGTGAGAATGACACCTTCTCCTCAATTATCTCACCTTGAATCCATTAAGGTAAAAATAGATAAATCATTAGGATGATGTTCCAATAAGGATTTAAATAAGTGTAAAGTTCTTATGAATTTCATCTCAACTTCAATTGAAGATAAAACCTCATCAGGTTTCCCTTTCATGGTTATAATCTCTTGAAGGTAAGGAGGTAAGATAAAAAAACCTATTAACCTAATTGATGAGCATTTATAGATGATTCATATGTTAGTCACCCTCTAGGTATACCTTCAATCAAAACCATTCTCTCAATCCAAAATTGATAATGGATTAATTAATCTCAAAGTAAAACATGTGAGATTTATTTTCTCAAGAGGTTTCCTATATTATCATATGTAAGGACAAACCAAGTGAATTATACTCTCACATGAAGTTATTCCCAAAATGATATGATGTAAATGTATCTAAGAAGGAAAGGAAAAGTTAAACTTTTTGATTGTAAATTTTTTTTACTTCTACCACATACCTTCTTCTATAATCCTCAACATCTCATCTATTATATTCTATTTCTTTCTTCTCATATAAAAAATGTGAATGTATTAAGATATTAATGTATTTATATGGGTAAAGTCTCAAATAGAAAATTTTTACCATTTAAAAAAATACTTATCTTATGTATAATGGACATGTTCCCATTTTTCATAAGATAAAAGCATTAGATTCTTAGCTTCCTAATTAACAATATTCTTATTTGTGTAGAATTGGACTAGTTAGATTCCTAAGTGATAATAATATTATCTTTTTTATAATGATAAATAATACTATTGAAAATTTCATTATATTTTTTCTTTTACTACATTGGTCTAATAAGTTTATAGGTTTTGTAATTATTAAATCCTTGTTCAGAGGTTTTCATAGTATGGTGCATGGACATAGTGATAATGTGAGATGATGCCACTTAGTGAATTTTTTTTGTTCACATCTCTTAATACTTATTTATAGATTTAACCTTTTAAAAATATTCACTTCCTTGAAACTCATAAATATTCTCACATCTTCACAATAATTTTTAATTCACTATAAATTATGAAGATGCCACTTTTTTGCTTAATACTCACATCTTCACATAGTCAGTACAAGAAAATGAAATGATGTTATGTGTTACAATACCACTCACTCAAAACCACTTCCTACAAGGTATCAAGACAAAATTTTGAAATACGATAATGTGAGATGATGCCCCATATCATGATCTTGTTCACTCACAACCATACACTATATGACATCAGTACAAGGTTTTTAAGTATGATATTATGAGGAAGTAGTGGCATGTAATGTTCCACCACTTACTCATGTCTTCACACTATTCATGTATTCAAATATAAAACTTTTATCACCTGATCTTGATCTTTTATGATGAATATTTTTTTATTAAAATGCATGTTGACATATTAAACTCTACACTATGTCATGAATTCATAGTTCAATTGTATCATGGTACTGATCTTATTTAGGGGAAGTATATATTAGGTTATTTCAACGTACAATAATAGTTAAACATAAATAAATAGAATACTAATTATAATAAAAAAAAATGATGCTTTATTCAATAATCATTAATATATGAAACATAAATTTAATACATAATATTTGTATTGAGCTCAATTCAAGATATCAAGATATTGGATAGTAGGATATATTAATTAAAATTCATTTTTAAGACTAAAGATAATATAAAATATCAATATACACATTTCTTCTTTGTACCTATACATTTATGTCCATTTCTATGAGATGCCATGAAATATTGTCGATGCCATGAAAGACATCAATGGATATCTAATGCTGAGGTATGACCTTAGTATTTTTTAGTTTATCATTTAATATGATAAATAATCCAATTAATAATCCCACCTTTAATGTGAATGGATATGGATTAGAGTGATGTGACCTAATAAAAATTTGACATGTGGATCCAAATAGAACCCCAACATGGAACATAGTATGTGAAAAATGCAAACAACAAAAATAAATATTAAGTGTCAAAAAAGTGATGTGTGTCATGGACCACACTTAAAAATATAAAATTAAACTTAGCATGGTCATATACTATGAAAATAGGACATATGGCCTGAACCAATGCTAATTAAGTGTGCACACCCTATATGGTCATGCATATGGTGTTTCCTAATGCTTATACATTTGGAGGTAGTAATATCAACAAGAACCATGTCATGTTATCACTTGTTATTCATTCAACATAGGGTCAATGATATATAAAAAACTTTTGCCAATGTGAGGATACGAAATAATTAAAATATACCATGTGTCTAAAGTATGTTCTTAAGGGTAGGACAACTCAATAACATATTGACATATTAGGGACATGCCGTGTTGAAAATAAATTGATGTGTGGTATGCAAATGATATACAATGTGATTCTCAATTAATAATATTGAAAATAAAAAATGAGAACATGTAAAATTATGACCATTCTCAATGTGACCATTCTAACCATTTTATATACATATGCTATAAATTAAATAATTTAAATCATCAAAATAGTCATTTTTTAGGTTTTGGGTCAATTTAAATTTCATCAATTTTTTTAGATATGTTGATGAAGATTTATCAAAAAAATGTGTATTCTTTTAATTGATGTTTCATATCATGCTTTGTGAGATATCATCATGATGAAAGAATGAAATGAGTTAGATTGTAGACAAGGGTTTCCATTTAAAGATGTTAGTAATTGAGTGAAAATATTATCTTGGTTAAATTGATTAATTATTAAACTTGTTAGGCTTGAAAATTTATTTATATGTTTTAGAAAAATTTCCTTTATTTCTATACACACAAAAAAATCCAAGTAACTATAAAAGTAATCAACTTCCATATAAATATGTATCTTAGTCAACAATATGTTATAAGCACCAATCACTTTTGTATTTTAAAACAATTTTATCTCACCATAAAATTTAATGAAGTTGCCTTTATAAATATAACTTGTTGTAACAAATAAAAATCATGTAATAATACTATCAAGATAACTCAATCAAAGATGAGCATTATTCTTTTGTATGTTTCTACAGAATGAAACATATTTGGGTGCAACCCCACATGATCTAAACATGTACATAAGTGTGAATATTTTCCTATCTAAATGTAGTGTGGCATCAAATTTATAGCTTGGAGATAATCAAAATAAAATGGATTCATTTTTATTGAAAATAAAGTTTGTTTTATCACATATGAATAATATGTTTTTTATCCGATAAAAGTGTGTGTACTTATCTAGAACTTTTCTCATGTTTTTTTATGTATACTGACATAATATTTCATTTCTTAGATTTGATAAACTTATCACTAATTTTACATTGAGTTATACCCTATGTCAAAACAAATTCCACATTTCATAGCCATTGAATGTGTTGAATGAAATAATGTTGAACTCTTGATTTCAAGTAAGTAAACCACAACCCAATATAGAAAAGTTTCCTAGCAATCTTCAACAAGTTAGGGATAAATGAATGACTAGAGTACTTATAGCATGAATATGAAAAATTTGGATGCTTGGTTAATTATCTAAATATATTAATACATAAAACTATGAAAAATGGTTTTTCAACTCCCAATACCAACAATTTCTTTCCAAGTCAAATGATATTTGAAATAGTCCACCAATACAAGAATTTGTTTCAATAATGCAAGTTATTAATATTTTATCAAAAATAAGTTATTTCCAACATTATGATCTTATATGTTAAAAATTAACTTAGAATGAACTTTAAATATTAAGTTATTTTTGGTAAACACATAGTAGCAAAAAACTTTATGGAGAAATTTATACTAGCAAAAATGTTTGAAAAAAATATCATTTTTTCAACAGTACGTAGTTAACAAAAAATTGTAATGAAAAATAATGAATGAAAACATCTTAATATCAATAACATTAGATAGAAATGCAATTTTAAAAATTATATAAAAAATAATTTTATACATTAAGTAGTGTAAACTCAATTTCATTTATTGTCTTGTTCAACACTTATCATAGATAAACTAGTTTCTTTAAAAAAATTGTTACATCATCTACATCCCCAATCAAGTCTAGTTATGTAAACAATGTCACCATAAGCAATTTTATATTTATAAATTATTTTTTAGAATATAATTTCATTGAAATTATAAAATTTTATTTAGGTATTCCTTTGTTTAGTGCATTGACTAAAATAGTACTTGTATAATTAAAAAGATTTTTAGGTGCTTTCCAAATGATGTTCAAATTATTAATAAAAATTTCCCAATTTTTTATTAATTCTTAGAACCCCAAAAAATAAGGACATTTATTCACATTAGCTGTTACCATTAATTACATTTTAATTTTTTATATATTGATATTTATATTAGACATAGACCAAAATGATAATTGAAAATGTGTGGATGTAACCATTAAAAATTGGGTTAAATATCCTATTAGTTGTATATGATCATTATTGAATTAGAATGTATCATTATTTTTCAAATGTTGTTTTTAAATTAAAAAACCTTTTAAGTTGAGAACATGTAAACATTTTTTTGAGGCACTACAGAAGAAAATAATATTGAAATTTAGTTTCACATTGAATTTATTTTGTATGTAAGTGTAATATTCTAGTCAATGTTTTACTTGTATTCTTAAGAATTTGTGTAGAGTTTACATTGTATCAAGTCAAATATACACAATAAATCAAAATATAATTATTCAGCACTTGAAAAAATGAATCAAACCAACATTAGGAAGTAATGAAGTTTTCAATACTAATTGATAAGTAATAATTAATACATGTTTGTGAGTTATGTGTGATAATTTATAGAGCATGATTTTATGTAGTTTTGTTTACCATAACTAATTGCATGATCTATTGTAGTTCATTTTATCACTTAGATTCTTACTCTAGATTTTTAGCTATCTCCTCTTGAGTTGAAGTTGATTGATTTTATTATGTCTCAAAGCCATCAACCTCTTCATTTATGTTCATCATTATTTGTAATGGCTTAACAATTTATACCAACATGAAACATGAAAGTTTAGAATAGGAATTTAAAAATATTTAGAATGGGTGGCCACCTGTTCTCAGATTCATGGAGAAGTATAATATTTAAGAATAGGTGGTTTTTAGTGTAGTATATGTGATGATCCAAAGTATTAAATTTAAATATGAAAATAATTTAGTGCACTATGAAAGTTTTATGATATTACTAAAAAGTTTATGTACTTGGAGGTATAATACTATATTTATAGTAATTTTTAAAAATCATCTCCCACTTTAATTATCTATTATGCATATAAGTGAATTCATATTTAATCTTGTGGTAACTTATATCACATATATTCATCCATAAAGTATAAAAACATGGTATGATTCTATGTTGTATCTTATTAGCTTATGCTTCTAAAAATTAACAAATATCTCATACTTGAATATATGTTAAGATAATAAAATCCCAATATTTATTAGCCTTACAATGCCTAAGGGCATGGTGTGTGACTATTCAAGTTCTATTCCCACTTCTTCATCAAGCCTATCTTTTAAATCATGGACACCATAAATGCTAAAGATCATTGACAATCCCTTAAACCCACCTTCATCATTAAAAACCTTGTAAAATCTTTTACAAATTATTTAATTACTTTATTTATCCTTTTACATATATATGCTTGCAAAATTATGATACATGTAAGCTTTTAGAACTTGAACAATAAAGATGCACACACAATTCATTTAACTAGACCTAATATAGGAGAAAAGATCTATAATATCAATTTGTGTAATATTAGTTATAAGGTTGTAAAAATATGCAATAATCACCTCTAGACTTAATGGATAAATATGATTTTATATTTCTTCCCATCTTTAAAAAAATATAAAATGAAAAACAAACTAGCATGCAAAATCATAAGTATCTTCCTCCCTTGGTTGAGAATATTTAGTAGCTGGTGATACATATAGTTTTAAGAGGTCAATGAAATCCTTTGATATTGTCATATTACCTTATGTTTTTATCCTTTTTTATTTTTTCATTTTCATCCCTGAATTCAAATGTGAAAAAATTGATATTCATGCATTCCAAATTTTTTTATCACATTTGATGTAACACATTCCATCAAAACTACTTATTTAGGAACTTGTGAATTCAAATAGTCCATGATTTTCACCATTGAGACTATGTTTTCCTTCACTCTGTTACAATAAAACTTAAATTTTATGCCTTCACACTAGGTTGAGGAGTCTCTTATAGGAAAAATTTCCCACTCATAACTCTATTTTCTAGTACAAATAATTCTTTGGCGAACATACCCTTTATGTTTTTGAATAATCCTATTGTAAGTTTGTCTAATGAATTTGGCTTTAAATCCTAGTCATGTATTTATTATGGCTAAAAGTTATCCCATCATTTGTGTAGAGATTTAAAAAAAAAAACTCATTTTCCCTAGATTTCATTGGGAAGGATAAATTATAACTTATCACTAAGGCTACCCACTTTTAGTTTTCAAAAAATGTTTAGACACTCTTGTTCAGATGTGTGTACTAGAACATAAAAATAATTTATGTTAATTTGATATATAAACTAATTAAATGAATATTTTATTTTCATTTGAATTGAATTAAATATTTCAAGTACCTTCAAATTATCTACCTTTTCATTACCATAACTTGGGTGTTTTGGTCTTTTTTCAAGATCCATGTTGCCCTGGCTTTGTACAACTATTCAATAAACTTTACCGCAATCCATGCTTTTTTGGCCATATTTTTTGTTTCCAAATACTAATTGTCTAGTTTATTATGGATTTGGTATAAATATTATGGTTTTACATTTATTTTATTGTATCATGGATAATATAAAATGAATAGTTTCCCATGATAATGTTTGAGCTACGATGGTATATTGTCCATTGATAATGTTGATGTTAGTCTCATAATCTTAAAATTCATGTTTTAAATCATTGTCCAAAATATAACCATTTTAATTCCTTAATAGAAACAATATTACCTCCCATTGAAGAGGCACAATATTTTACAACATAGAGCTAACTATTTTATAAACAATTGGTAAATCAAGGGATCAATACTAATATTTATAAGGACTTTGTGGTAGTGTTCAAATCCAATATTGAATGATTTTTCATTGAATAGGAAAATTTGAATCTCTTCATATGTTAAATATTCACTTTTATTAAATTCATTTTCATCTTACTTCAATATATTTTTCTCCCTTAGAAGTGTGATACACAGGTTTCTTTTTCTAGCTTGGACAATAGTTTTCTTCTCATATATATAAACATTTTTGAATGAAAAGTTATTTTTTATAATCATTTATCCATATTAAAGTGGTGGGAGATGTTTGTAGTGAATGAATATTGATAAATCCTTTTAAATTCTACTGTAAATCCATTACATATAGTTTGATTAGTTTTCACTCTAATGGTGCCTCCATATGTATATGATTCTAATTTATAACTATAAGAATGGCACCAATATATTTGATGTTTCACCAAACAAACCACATCACTTTTTATGTATAATAAAACCTCCAAATCCATTTTAATAATTTGGCATGAACACAAATTGTTGTTTATTTTCTCTACATGAACACTTGATACTTTCTCTAAAATTTATTTCATGTTTAACACTATCCCAATTGGTTGATGTTCCCCTGATAGGGAATGAAACAATCAAAGGTCATTATGATAGTTAAATGAAGAGTATTTTAATACAAACCAATCCCATATATTTTATCTTAGTCTAATGCACCTTCAATAAATAGAATATCTTGATAAGGTTAACTACCCACAAGAGCTATTATTTCCTATTGCAAATAATTAGTCATAATTTATAGAGTGGATCATGTTTTTAAACCATGTAAGAAAATATATTTAGTCACTAGATCATAAATTTAAAGGATGGTTATTAAAATTTATGTCTATAAATTATCATAATATTGAATCATAGAAGAACATAAACATCCATATTGTCCAATGTTTATAATATTACTAATATATACTAGTGTAGAATGGGCACATGCACATTCTAAATGAGATAGGAGTAATATGACAAACATGGTATATATAATTAATCTTTTTGATAAATGGTAAAAATTGGTTTTGATAGCCCCTAAACCTATTAAAAAGTGATAAAGACAAAAAAATAGATGACCATCAAGGTCAAACACTGGATAAGTCTCCTAATTGATAAAAATAAAAATATTGGCTTCCTCATTGATAACTGCATACATTTTTAGATTTTTATGTAGAATGGGCATACAACCATTATATAAAAGATAATAATATTAGAATCATAATTGATAATTACATAATTATTCCTTAGATTCTTATGTATAATGGGTGCATGCCCACTCTAAAAAAAATAAGAATATTGGATTCATAATTGATAAGTGCATAGTTATTCTCATATTCTTGTATAAAGTGGGCATACGTCCATTCTAAAAAATATAATAATTTTGGATTCCTAATCAATAGTTTCCTATATTCTTATATTATTTCATAGAATGGGTACATGCCCATTTTATAAAAGATAATAGTATTGGATTCCTAATTGATAATTGCCTAATCATTTCGTATATTCATGTGTCTAACAAGAACATGCATGTTCTAAAAAAGATAAAAATATTGAATTTGTAATTAATTATTTCCTATATTATTAATTTATTATGTATAATAGGCATGTGCCAATTCTTAAAAATACAATAATATTAAATTCCATATTGATAGTTGCCTATATTCTTAGATTCTTTTAGAATGGGCATGTGTCCACCCTAACAAAGATAAGATTATTGGTTTGTGACCAACATGCCCCTTTATCCCTAAGATATTTATGAGAAATATTAAAATTTATCCCTTTAAAATTATGTATTGATATTTAAATTTTGGCCTGCCCATAATGAATGGCATTTAATAAATTTTAAATCCATGTATTTTCATAAAACTCCTTTATGGTCCCTCTCGATCAATGTCTTTTATTATGTTTTTTCATGAGTTTATTCATAAATTTAAAGTTAGCCTCCTTGGCAATTTTTAATGGTTTTATACTTATTTATTTAGGAACTAACCATTTTTTTTATAAAAGTGATTATTAACATGGTATGATCTAATATCTTAGAGTGGTACTCCTAGAGTTCTACTAAATACCTTTCCAAGCTCATTTATGACATATAAGCTTACCTTTCAATTCAAAAACTTCAAATTGTATGTAATGAGATAAGATTAACCTATAACTATACTATCTAAAGATCTAGACCTTGAGAAGGTAAATCAAATAGAGCCAATTGATACTTAATGAAATCGGGATATGACCAATATATCCTCTAAAACTAGCAAGAGAAGCACCTACAACACAATGTCAAGAGAAAGGGTTGCAAATCATTAAGGAAATCAACACAATTCAATAACTCTAACTGGGTATATAATTATAAATTAATAAAATATTTTAATCAAGCAATTTAAGTAAGGGGATGAGTTATAAACATATTTAAAATGGGCAAGGAGCCATGATAGGTAAATGAGGGCCTAGGCTACCTAAGGTGTATAAATAGAAAGTTTGAATAATCATATAGCCAAACAATGTTTAAGTGTAGAGATAATTAAAACAAGGATATATACATTCATTAATAAAGTAATTATGTAACTTATATATATCAAAAGGAAAGAGCTAGGGTTGGAAAATACTTACCTTAAAAAATACCTATCAAGCCTCAATCTCTCCCTTAGACAATGGTGCTTTACAAGAGATTGTTGTGTAAATTATAATGATCTCAATGGATAAATAAAGATATAGGATAGAATTAATCCTCCTATTTTATCCAAGATTACACAAGATAACTTTTTACCTCCAAGGAGAGATCTAAGTAGTAACTCCTCTAAAATGTAGACTAGAGCAACAGTGTGAGAAATATAAATTGAAAATGAATGTTCCTCTCCATTAGATTGAAATGGTGACTTGTATTTATAATTATTTATAACTATAATATATCCTATATATTATCCAAAAATATGGACCATATTGATTTAGTCATAAATGGGTAGACTAACCTTGAACTAGGTTGGCCAAGTTGACTTAGTTGCAAAGTATGTGCCTAAATGGTCATAAGTACATCAGTTTGATTGATGTAGTTAGAATGGGATAGATAATGGTTAGAAATAAATTGAATGGGTAGACATAATTAGAAACTATATATTTTGAAATATTTAGATGATAACATATGTAATATTAATAGATCAAATTTGGGGAAGCTAGAATGGATATGGGGATAATAAGTAAACAATAATGTCTCTCATAAAATACCATTTGTCTACCCACCCTTTACCCAGTGTACCCTTTAAGACATATACTCAGAGAGATTAAAAATTTAAAGGTTTATGTAAGATATAAAACATCAATAAATTATAAAATAATTATTGTGTGTATATATTCCCCACCCAAAGCTCATCACATGTCACCAGAGTGTAAAATGGAATGGTTCTTTGGGAATGAACATATCACCATATTAACTGAATTAAAAAAGGTAGTATAAAGAGAAAAAAATTAAATTAAATACAATATAAATACATACCTTTAATTACCTTATTACTATTGAAAAAGGAGCTACATGTGTGGCAAATAAAGAGAGGCACTTTGTGTACAAAACAAAAAGCGGACTTGAAAATAAGAGAAAATTTGAGATTTTTGAAAAACTATTATGTTATCATTGAAAAATTATTTATTTTGATAGGGTTATAAGGATTCTTTTGGTATTTTAGAGGGAGATATAGGAACAAATATGTGATATTTTTTTGGTAAATAATTAAAGGCTAGAAAATTCAAAAAAGTTACTATAAAAAGGTAAAATACTATTCATTTATGCACTTAATATTTTATAAACTAGAGATTTATGTATATAAATATATAAATTTAAGAGATTAAGGCTTGAAAATGAGGAAGTAGATGATCTAGTGGACATATCACAACTATAGCTAGCATGGTCTAGGTATAAGGTGCATTTATGATAAATTTTAGCATACTAGATAAAAATTGAGAAGATTAGGAAAAGTAGATGCTATGGAAAATATGTGCAACAAAATTTTCCCAAAAAAGCATAAGTTTATAGTTAAAAATAGGATATAAAATGGGTATGTAATAAAAAAATTCAAAATATAGGGGTAGGGCATTTATTATGACTTAGCGAAAAATCATTGCCTAGTCTAAATGGTATCAACTAGGCTGATGTAATTAAAATTTGAGTGTAATAAAAACTATTAGGTGTAATATAAGTTGGATAATGGATTTTAACCAATTATAGATGATATCATGTATCTTGGTTGACATAATTAAAGATATTAAAGTGATCGATGGCATACGTCCTAGATAATGCAACTAAAAATGATGACAGATAACGTATGATAATTTTGAGGAGTGGTTGATGGCATGTATCCATGCCGATGTAATATAGTAAAAGTATGATATAGTGGGTCATGTATAGTATTGTTTAGAGTTATATATAGATGATTTATTAAGATACATGGCCAATATAGTTGGGAAAAAATAAAAATAGTCATTTTAGTAAGGTACATGGCTAATGAAGTAGGAAAGAAAAAGTGATTTATTCTTTTTATGTCTTATTTATTTCAATTTTTGGATAAAGTACTAATTTGTGATTTATTTTTTAATATTTTAAAATGTTTTGGACATTATGGAGACTGATGGATTCTATATAGTTAACATAATTATGGTAATGATTAACTATAGTTGATCAAACATTTATGAATGTGTTAGGATTTGGTGGTATTATAGATATGCAATATATCCCACTCAATGTAGAGTTAGTCACCATGTTCTTAGGAGCATGGTTAGGAATAACTATTACCTTATAGTGGTTGGTGGATGATGATACCATATAAGTGAGTATTATGTTTGAATATGTTCATGCACTTTTAATTTTACTTGTTATGGGTACATTTATAGTGTGAAATACCCTATATTCTTCTAATAAGAGAAATGCCTTATCTATATGTTACATAGGGTATAATAGGTATGATGAGTGACAGTTGTGCATAAGATTATTTGATGTATATATATCTACCATTACCTACATCTAGAATGTGATTATTGGACTTTTGACATATTAAGTGTTCTATCATAAGTTGGATGGTAGAGTACCATTGTATATTATATACATCTTTTGATCTATGTCAGATCATGGCATGTTGTATGATTTAGGTTAGATTATATTTTTATAATTAATGCATGATTTATATAGTATTTTAATGATAGGCTACTAGACTATGGGTCATGTTATTTTGTTGGGGATTTGGATTTATGAGTATTTACCTATGTATAGGTAGGCATGGTTACACTATGTCATGGATGATGCCCTACCATGAGTGTGGATATGGGAAAAAGATCATATTTGTGATATATTTATTGTGCACTTGAATTATAGTTAGTGAAAAGTGGGAAAATTATTTGGTAGTTGTATGTGGGTACTATGGGTTTTTGGACATCATAGAAATCCACTATGTAGGCACATGCATAACTGAGGATCACTGGACACTTTCCATGGCAGATAGAGCCTCAACGGTGTTATAATGTACTAGGTTAGTTTATAATTACACACCCAATATATCCTCTTATGGTTATACATTATTGGGCTCATCATGTGAGGGATCGATGTGGTATGAGAGGTGGAGGGGTAATTGTTGAGGTACTTTCCATACAACCTCATCATCCTAAGGTAGTGAAATGGTAGTGAAGGTGATATTAAGGAAAAACCATTATAGTGGAGGTGGAGTGGGATTTTATTGATATAATTAGTAGATATAGGCACATTCACCACCACCAGTATGATTTCATAGGAATCAATAGAGGCAAGTTTATCCATAACCACAACTATAGTTACAGCAAGAGGATCCTAAAACTCAACCAACTCTTAGTTAGATGATAGTCCATTAGACACAAAATAGAGAATGACACACATGTGCCATTTAAATAGGACATTATATATTATTTGTGCCTCATCAAATGCATGACACCCATGAGGTGTTAGGCATTTGAGCCAATGATGCTACTATGGATGAGTCAAATGTGTTATGTTTATTACATGTATTTTACTTAGATATAGAGATATATGATAGATATATGTATAAGGTTTTAGATTATATAATTGATTTGATGTTGTTTTTATTTGTGTTTGATAGATGCTATGATATGGGAGGCCATTGGTGGACTCTACCCATAATGATATTTTATATGATGTGCAACCACAACATGATACTACACAGTTGATTAATCCATTAGTGCCTTCATCTTAGAGCTATGTTGAATGGTTTAGGTTGGTGAAGGAGGCTACCTAAGAGATACAAATTTATTATATAAATTTAAATCTATGGTAAAAATTATAGTCTTTTAGGGGGAATTGTAGATGTGACAAGATTTATCTTAGGAGAGAGATACTCACTTGTCTATAGATGTTTGAATATCGAGGTTATAGGCCTAGTGGGCCAATCTACAAGTCTAGGTGGATGGTCTAAGATCATAGACAATCTATAAAATGGACTATATAGAGAGGGAAATATATTATATATAGGTAGTGTAGAATTTTCTCCACCAAGTAGACATGATGGACCTCAACCTTAGATATATATTTTAATATGTATCATTTTATATCATGTTGTATATAATTTTTTTGAGCCATACCTATATAGAGATGTGTTTTAATATGAATCATGGAAGTTATCCATGTATATACCTTATTTATAGCACATGTGATTGTGATTTATTATGCTATGGGAAAATATATGATGTATGTTTGATAATTTTCAAGTAGATGTGAGCAAATACATGGCTAAAAAGAATGAAAAATGTAAAATGATAAAAAGTTTGAAAAATAAAATAAAGTGGAAAAAATGAGATGTAATAAATTGTAAGTAAATGAAACAAATGATAAATTTCAATTAAATATGAGATAATAATGGATGATCAATAATGAAAACCATAAATAATAAATAATGAATAATAAATAATCAATTAAAATAGGGATAATCTTTAAATGAGTGAATTTCAAATTTAGTGCTTGTGCTAGCATGTGATGTAAGAGAGTATGACCATTTAATGAAATATGAATTATGGAAATAATATGGTATGAAAAAGTGGTGTAAATGGGTTTATGATTAAATTTTGGTCCTATCTAAGGTATTATACTACAACTCAAAAACTAAGCCAAGGGGCATGATAAGGTGGACACTTGTGAGGAAGGCCTGTTCCTACCCAAGGTCTTACACTAAAACTCATAAGGGAATACAAAATGTGTAATTATTAAGCATGATAAAAAATGTGATAAAATATAAGAGATATCCATTAAGGGGAAATACTATGGATAACAAAATGTGAAAAAGGAGTGTGAGGTGCCACATAGGTGATGTGGAATTCTTTAGCAATGATGAGACACACTAGACTAGTGTACAAGTGCTAAAAATTATTGATATCAAGTAAATAAGACACTCCCTCTAGTAAACATAAATATTGGGCTAATGAGTGAAGTAAATATATCATTATATGTAGTCTATATGTGAGAAAATTAAAATGGTCCTACTTTCCTACAACATATTCCCCATTCCTCAAGACCCATTACATAACCACCAATCTATTGAAAATATTAGGTAACTATGTGAGAAAGTATGTGACACTATATGATAAAATGAGACCTCAAATATCAGGTCTAATAGCCTCCGTAGCCCCAATGAAAATTGGATCTAACATGAGGAAAACTATGGAGTTTGAGATTCATCTATAACATGATATGTGTTAAAATATCACATCTTATATTTTTATCTAGCTTTTAATATTGTAATTTCATTATGATAATTTCCTTTTTTCCTTGTATGAGATGGTTTTTAAGTGTTTTGGATTTTTATATTCCTCTTATATATGATTTTGTATAACTAATCATGATTTAAATATGTGATATACATAATATAACTAACACTTAGTCACTAGAGAATAATAGTGAAGACCATGGTATCAACAATTCCTAGAGTTACCCAAAAAGAAGTGTGCAATCCCAAAATTAAACTATGCATGCCTAAAATTAAAGAAAGTGAAAAGGTAAGATGAAGATCATAGAAGATATGTTCATGTAATATATGTTACAATGATGGGTATACTTTTAGATGGCCACAAAGATGTAATCTAGTGTAATGAAAATGACATGAGTTATGTTTATTATATCCAAGTCACTAGGAAGTTGTACTATCTTAAAAATAATTAGCATTATTACTTATAAAATTAATTGTCATCCCAAAAATAAGGGGAAATAAAATTAGGTTTTTGAAATTATCACTAAGAATTAAAACATAATACATAAGACCCAAAGGTTTTGCCTAAGTTTTACTATTAAAACAAATGGTTAAAATTAAGTATAATGGAGGAAATGATGGTAGGAAAAAAATGTCATAAATGTGAATTTATGCATAAAATTAAGGTACTAAAAAATTAAATGTAATCATGATATATTTGATATATAAATAATAATGAATCACCAATGCTCATAATGAAATGCTACTATCAAATTCAATTATATGATAAATAATATGGTATATCATATAAAGATGTGACCATAAATGCTGATATATATCTTGACATACATCATCAATAACATATGATAAGTAGTAATATAACTTAAATTATGATTTTATCATGGTCATATAAATATTTTTAGAGAGTCATGCAAGGATTTCTTCACACATAAGATATATGGAAAAAGTAGGAGAATGAGAAGAATAAGGAGGATGACATGGTGTCTCCTATAAGAGATAATAAATGTGAGGAACCTATACTAGGTTATGGATGTTATCATATAATTTATGAGAATTTGTGTGTCTAAGATAAGGATGTTCCTTCATTTGATAATTATCTTGATGTCACTATTATGAAGGTGAAGGTGTAGGTTGTGGAAAATCATAAAAGTGCTACTAGAGTACTCTACATATGTCTATATGATAGGTGGTACACTAATGCCAAAATAAATAAACTTCCCCATGAATTGGAATGTATTTTGGATATATCTTACTATAGGTGGAAATATCTTATCATTATAAGGCTATGTTGTTTTAGGACAAAGTGAATCAATTTACTATCGAAGTTGTCAAAAATTTGTTTTTGCTTGCACAACATGCCTTAATTCTTCCCATAATTAGGAAACCTCTTTTTGATTTTATATCCATTCCCACTCATGTTCATGGCTCATTTATCTCAAAATTCTTAAGTTCTTTGGAGTTCCATAAAAAATCACCATTGAAAATACCATGTCCATGTGAAAAAACTTCATATATAAAACTTAGCATGAAAGTGGAGTCTTGACCTCCTAATTTACATTTGAAGTCGGGCTTGCTTAACACCCTTAGCATGATATAGGTCACCTCAATTCACATTCTATACTAGGTCTCTAAACCTTCCCCATTTTAATGACCAAGTCTAAATGGTAAAATTTCATATAAAGAACTTGACCCGAAAATAGAGTCTAGTTGTACTTATGCTCAGTTAGCTACCTTAGTTGTTAACTCTCTCAGCTACCTATAACTACTTTAGAGGGTTATTTTAGTTTTCATGCCTATTATTCCTTTGGTATCTATCCCATCCTATCAACCAAGATCATATTGATAATTTTCATATTTTACACTTGGCTATCTAATGACTTCTTGAGGTATTTATTCCATTTACCAAGTCTCTAAAGTAGGGGTTAGGTGGCTTGCTTAGGTCTCTTATTTTTCTTTATTAGGTCACTTTTGTTTTCATGCCATTTTAAATTCTAGAAACTATTTCATATCATATTTTGGGACCATTCAATAAAGTTTCATTTTTTGATCTTCTCCTCAAATTGACTTTTAGGCCTCCATTTTGTACTTATAATATCTTGCAGAATCTTGCTCTTTCAAACAAAATACTTATAAAATTTCCTATTTTGGTTTGTGGAGATAAAATATATTCTCCCAGTTGTAATTGGTCATTTTATAAAGGAATTTATCTAAGTTTAAAATAATTTTAGGTCCCTAGACCTAATTGAGATTTGAAAGACCGAAGCATTTTCATTGAATTCCTTTGTTGATCAGACTAAGAGTACTGATTTGGTATTTACTTGGTGAGTTGTTTGTTTTTAGTGCTAGTTATGATTTTAAGCCTGACCAGGTCTTTGACCTTCTCATTAGGTTTCCCACATTATTTTCCTCTCAAGGATTTTTTAGTTGTAATCAATGTTAAAGTCTTGATTAGGTCAAAAATATATACCTTCTCACTTAAGGATCAAGCGATGGTACTTGAATGTTTCATTAAGGATCCCAAGCCCCCCATCCCTTTCTTATTTAGGGGAAAAAATCTGACTAGGTTGGTGGTTTCTCCTCATGAAAGCCTTTGTTTTTTAGGTTTTTTCCATTGATTTTTTTATTGATTCCTTCACTCTCCTAGTTTTACACAGTGTTTTAGACCTCCAAGACCCCGACTAACTCCCACCAATATCCATCATGAATCTCCCACTAAAAACCCTAATTGTTATTATTACAAGGATTTACCTCCTAAAAACCTTAACAAACATTAAATCAGGTTTTTAGGTCCCAAAAACCTTACCTATAATGTGGAATTCCATTCAAAATGTCTATATACCATTTCAAGGGTCCCAAACCCAATTGGGTCTTGCCCCCCCCAAAAAAAATTAGTTTTTCCCACCACTTTTTGAGAATTAAAACTTATTATTTCCCACTAATCATGATGTTGAAATTGGAGAAATTACCTGAATATATTTTGTAAGCCATTGTAAACATTTTAGGGGATAATTTTTTTGAAATTTATCATTAAGTTAAAAAGTGCAAGTCAATACAAAATTAGAATCTCAGGGACCATTTTCCCCTGTCAAGTTGCCTAAACTACTTAATGCTCTAAGGGGAATAACTTTCGCCCCATTAGCCCATTTTAGAAACCATTTGTACCACCAAAAATATCTTTACATCATGGATACTTTGGTCCCAACAATTTTTCATAATTTGAATTGAGTCAAAATCTTCTCACAACTAAGTTTTGCACTTTCCTAACCCAAATTGGTCCACTAAGTGTCCTTTTAGACCCCCTGATGGTTTTTTAGCCATAGCTTGGTCCTTGTTAACTTATTTTTAGGACTATCAGATTTCTTAGAAATCTAAATATAATGTGTATGTTTTGGTGTCTCTAGTTTCTCAATATTCCTCTCATGCAATGATATTTTAAAGTTTTTTAATTTCATATGTTTCCTGGGAAGCTTTTAATTATGAAAAAAAAACTTGTTTTTTTAAAATCTTTTTGTAGGCTAAAATGGATCAAAAAGGCAAAGTGGTAAGATTAGAAAAGTGAATGAGAATTTGGGTGTGAAATTAATATGTGAAAATTATATAAATAGAACTAGCCCTGCCTATGGTAAAGGATAAGCTCTTTGTTGCTCTAGAACACCTAGAGTTAGCCACTTTGGTTTTTATCCTATCCCTCTTTTGTAACCTTGCTATTTTGATAGATTAATCATGGTGAGTATGTAATGTGATTATCAACAAGAAAATATTGATAAATATAAGGATTTAGATTTATAATTTTAAACTTGTGCATTTAAATGGTACATATGGGATTTTTTTAATTATCTAGTTTCCTTTGGCATATGCATCGACCCTATTTATGATTATGCACATGATTGTAAAGTGAGATATTGATTTTTTTATTAAAATGGTCAAGAATTCTATATTATTATTCATTATTATAGGCTTTATTTCTCTCCCCTTCTCTTTTTCATTTATTTATCAAATATATTAAACGAGGGTTTATTTGATAGTAATCTATTTTACTTGTTTATCTTGATTTCTTGGTTTATTTCATTCCTATATTATTTCCACATTGTTGAATGTATTAATGCATGGGAATGAACAATTAAATTTAAAATTTTAAGCTATTTTCATCTAAAGCCCTAACTTTATATTTAGGTAAATGTATGTGTATACTTTATTATTTTCAATCTCTATGTGAAACCCAATTGAATACAACATATAGCCATAATTATCATTTAGTATGTTTAAGTATTATAACACCATCAAAATTTATTTTTAAGTTTCACACTAGAAGGCCCCTTGATTGGATCCATCAAAATGCATGACCTGGTGAAGATCAATGTACCATGACCTGGTAGATATAGAACTTGGGGAGACCTACCTATATGAGACTCCTTTTAGGAAGAGTCTTAACAAGCTTCAATTCCCCTAAAATCCCAACATTAACGTTACCATGCCAAATTACATGTAAATGGTTTTGGTGTTATAAGGAGGGATGGAAATAAAATATTTTACTTATCCTTGATTTTAAACTTATTGGACACTTTTACACTTTATCCAAAACCATTGCATTCTGAATCATACATCAATATTTTTGGTGATATAAGGAGGGCCTTCAATATCTAAAACTATTTAATATATATATATATATATATATATATATATATATATATACATACATATATATATATACATACATACATATATATATATATACATACATACATATATACATATATATATACATACATATATATATACATATATATATACATACATATATATATATATACATATATATATATATGTATATATATATGTATTATATACATATATATGTATATGTATATATATATATGTGTATATGTATATATATATATATGTATATATATATGTGTGTGTATATATATATATATATATATATATATATATATATATATATATATATATATATATATATATATATATATATATATATAAACTTGAACACGTAGGAACATTTCCTACGCTTAGGTATTCTACAATTTAAACTAAAAAAAGGTGAATTCCCTCTAGATCAAAGTATATTTGGGTTGACTTTGAATTTTTAGAGCTCACTAAACATCTAAAATTAAGATCAAACAAGGGAAAGTAAAAAACTAGACAAATCCACTCAATTAGTAGTTCACTTATGACTATAGTTCCCTTTATCAACCCATTTATTACCCCTCAAAACCCATCAATGATGGCTAATCCTGATTGGATTGGTGGAAGTGGATTCCCTATGAATGTTTTAGGGTTTTCCCATGATTTACCAAAGAATCCTTATAAGTTTCACACAAATTACATACCTAATGGGATTCAAACCACTGTAGAGCACATTAGGCATTCAAAGATGCCCTTATCTAAACTAAGATTTAATACAAGGATGTTGATTGCTACTTGTTCCCTTTCCATTTGGGATAATTTATGTATGATTAGTACTTTAGATTTATAAATGGGTCTATCACCTCTTGGGATCATCTATAAATAATTTTTATCAACCACTTTAGGTTACCCATTAATTTGGTTGTACTATACCATCACTTTGTGACTTCTCATAGTGAACCAAATAAACTAATGAGTGTTTTTAGCATATGTTTCCACAAGCTATACCAAACATTGAAATACCCATACACATAGATATAATGGCTACCATCCAAGCCTACCTAAGGGATTTGGGCTCAATGAATCCCATGTTTCTTAGGAGAACACCAATAACACTTACATATTTTTCATTAGCCTACAACAAAGCTGATAATATTGAGAAACAAATGATTTGGTCCTTTAACTTAATTAGTTCAACTAGGGGCTTATAATTAAATTCCAATGATCAATCATGTTCTTACATAACACTTATTTGATGAACTTAGTCCTAGGCACTATGTATGGAAGCCCAAATCTAGTACAAAACCTAATACCTATGAAATAAATTCCTAACAATTAGCCATATATCCTTAAAATCATGTTTTGACATAGGTAAATAATCAAAAACTTATTCCTATCATCTACAACAATAGTATTACCATGTTTAGCATGAGTGGTTATGTTGATTCTACTAGAAACCAATAGGCTATCCCAACATTTCTAGACAAACAAACACCTATCAACAAAACCCATAACCAAACACATCCTACTACCCCTACATTTTTAATTGTTATTACACCTATGGATAACCCACAACCATAAACAAGAAATACAATAAATGTTGGCATGAACCCTAAAATAGAAAACTTACAAAAAATGGTTCAAAGGATGATAACTAATATGGTTAATTTTCATAGGCAAGTGCCTTAAAACACTCAGTAAAATGAAAATAACCTTACACAAAACATAAACTTTAACTTGTAAAGAACCAATAGGAAATGGAACACAAGGATCAATAATGGAGGAGTGCCTATTTTGTTTGATAATAATGACCAAAACAACAACAATATTACTTATAACACCATAAACTTGACTAATTTAGCATTTACAACTTAGTGTAAGTTATATAACATGGTCAATCATGAAGAAATTAATTGTGCTCAGTTCAATCTAGCCTCAAACATATTTTAAAAGGAAATGGATAACCTAGAGATAATTCTTGCAAATGATAATGACAACACAAACCAAGGCAAGGAAACCCTAATATAAATATAGCCTTGGAAACTTATAAGTTCATGTTTAATATAAAAAAAGAGACCAAAGACAACTTAGATAAGGTCCATGCATTTAGAAAATTCCAAAGAGGAAGCAACTATTAGCTAAGGAGTAAGTATCAAGGTCCATTATCTATGTTTATTCCTCCAAAAAATACTCAAGTTCTACCTAATGATAACTTGTTCAACAACACATTTTCAACTAAGGGACCACCTACATATTATCAACCTAGGAACAACTCTACACCTACACAAAATGACAAACTAGTGGAACCAAGAAAACATGGATATAACATTGTAGATGACCTAAATAAAATTGATGCCAACATAAAAATGTATGAATTTATTTAAATGTCTAACCAAAAATATTTTTTAATAAAATAATTATCTACTCCTAAAGGGAAAGAGGCCATTAAGCCAACAGATGCTCACATGGAAATATAAAAAAATGAAACTCCTCCTTTCCTCCTATCAATCCATATTTTTGGTAATAACTTACATAATTTTTTGGTGGATTCATGTGCCTCTGATAACATGATGCCATATAAAATTTTCAATAGTTGGGTTTGATTCCTATAAAATTAAATAATTTTTTTGTTCATTTGGACAAATCAAAAGTTAAGGTTGTCAGTGAGTTGAATCATATCCACATGTAGTTGACATCTGATCCTTAGGTGCTAGAATTTATTAACATTTAGTTAGTGGATATCATCAATGCTTATAGTATACTTTTGAGTAAAGATTGGTCAACAACACTAAATGGTTACATGGTAAATGACCTATCTCACATGTAGCTCCTATAGTAAGGCATACCTAATTAGATCATAATTAAGTGTGAGATTAAAATGATTCACATGATCATAGAGTATAACACAACAAATAAAGTCTTATTCTAAGAGTTTAAACTCAAGGTCTACACACTTGAAAAGAGCCAATAATTTACAAGAATATCTCCATCAACATGTTATCTATGCAAAAAAAATTAGAATTTGAGGAGTTAGATTAGCTAGATGAGGATAATGTCCTCTCTAAATGTGAGATAAATTAAGTTCATATTTTTGACCTAACATATGAAAATGTGAAATAGGTATATCCAAGTGGAAATAATGGCCTTAAAATCTTTTCAGATTAGAAAATAACCATTCTAGACAACCCTATACCTACTTTGACCATTGAGGATATGACTAAAATATCCTTATCAATTGATAAATCAAGAATGTGCCCACTATAGGTTGAGAAAACTAATGGAAAGTTTAATATGGTAGTAACACCTATTTATTAGAATCTTACATACACAACTAAAAATCACTTGTGGATTCTAAAATTTGATGGATTAAAGTCCAAGAGTGGGTGTGATGTTGGTGTTGAGCTCATTAACCCAATAGGAAATTCATACTTAGGTTTATTTCACTTGTAATTTACTTACACAAATAACCTATATGAGGCACTAGTGCATAATATCTAATTTGATCTAAAGAATAAGGTCAAGAACTTGAAAGTGTTTGGTGACTCAAAACTGGTGGTCAAATAAGTAAGAATTTAATACACTTATTATTATAAGCATTTATTCAAATATCATAGTTAAGTTTGAAACTTGATACAATATTTTGATGCATTTAATATTCAAACATTTCCTCATAGAAAGAACTATATGATAAACAAGGTAAATTTTAGTGGTGAATATTTATTAATTCATGAATATTCCTATTTTTAAAATTTGGTTTTGGTGATTTTGGAGGGCCACTACATAGGTTTGGGTCACATAAAAATTAGGAATGTAAGATATTTCATAGGTCATCTCACCAAACATTTACAATAGTTTCATGGTTAGCCATCTAATTTGCCTTATATATATAGTAAAAATGATGTCATGGGTAACCATCAAATTATACTTTTGGCATCCACCCCACAATATCAAACAAGTAGTCAATTTATATCCCTGTTAGTTTATTACATGGACCAACAAATTTAGTTAAACAATTTAAATACACCACCAAACTATATGCTAGCCATCTAATTGCATAGTTCAACTGCACCATTGAGCTACACCATCTAGTTGTACCATTTAGTTGTATCATTTGGTAGTATTTACTTAATACAACTAAATGGGTGTAAATAAAAAAATCTAAAACATTTGCCTATCCTTTTGGTGGATTCTCCACCACACATATCAAATTTTCAATGCTTATAAAATAGTTATCCTCAAACTCACCAACAAAATCCAAGGGGTTTTCTGATAAGGGTTCTTAAAATTTACCCTGATGATAGATGCATTAGCAACAATTGAAAGTAATATGAAGACTATAATTAACTCCAAGTTAATAAGGTTCTTAGTGTATTTATTTTATACTCCTTTAGTTATTGATAATATAAGGAACTTATAGGTATTCAATAATGATCAATAGATCATTGACTTTCTCACCAATACAGATGTGATTGAATCACTTATTATAGATGAAGATGAATGAAAAGAGTTTGAAATAGATGAGGAAGGTAAAATAAATATAAAAACCAATAGTATACCTAAAGGCATGGTCTATATCTATATAATGGATATTTAACATGGATTACCAAGGATAAAAAGACAAACTAGCCCCCACCAAAGGTATGTTTCACCAACATTGTAATTTGGGTAATGTAAATGAATAAAAAAATGTCATTTTAGGCACAACATCCATGGAAAAAGAAAAATAAGGGTTGGTTCAATCCCTAAAGGAATTAAAATAGGTTATAACATGGATATATGAATAACTAAAAGTGTTCAACACTTCCATTCTCACACATATTATCACTCTCAAGCCAGGAGTCAAATAGTTTGGTTAGAGGTAAAGACTAGTGAATTTGCTAATAGAGCCATTTATTTTTAAGGAAGTACATAAATTTCTCTCATCTAGAATCATCTTTCCTATTAGGAACTCAATGTGGGTGGCTAATCTTGTGCTAGTTCAAAATAAAAGTGAAGAGATAAGGTTTTGTGTGGACTTCTAAAACTTGAATAAAACTTTATAGAAAGATAACTATCCATTAATTTCACTAGATGAAGTCTTATAGACAGTGAATGAATCTCAAAAGATTCCATTTATAAATGACTATTTAGGCTTCAATCAGGTAATGGTCAACTATGAAGACCAAAATAAGACAAATTTCATGATAGAATGGGGTACATTTGCATATAAATGGATGACATTTGGCTTAATTAATGAAGATGCTACTTTCTAATGTGCCATGGATATTGTATTTAAGGATCTTATCAAAAAATTCATAATTATATACATGGACAATCTAGCTATCTTTTCCACGAACTAGGAGAACCACATGAAAGGCTTTAGATTAGTATTATAGAGGTGCATATATCATGGAATATATTTGAATCTAAATAAGTGCATATTTGGGGTTACATTGGGTAAGTTACCAGGTCACATTATCTTATAATGAGGTATATCAATAGACCCAAAATGAGTGGAATCAATTCTAAAAATTACGTTACCAGGTAGTAGAAAAGAGATGAAGTCATTATTCAAAAAAATCAACTTCATAAGGAAGTTCATCTCAAGCTTTGAAAAGATAGTTTGATCACTAAATAACATGCTAAACAAGGATGTAAAGATTGAGTGGAAAACTGAAGCACATACATCTTTTGATTAGATCAATACAAAAAATTTAAATACATCAGTGCTCATCAATCCTAACTATATGTATCCCTTCTACATCTACTCATTCACTTCATAACATTTGAGTGTTACTATTCTAACATACAAGAAAGAAGTTGTATATGAGAGACCTATCTCATTCATGAGTTATCTAATTCATAATGATGAAATAAGGTAATCAATGATTGAAAACCAAGCTTTTTCCTTAATCAAAGCATTTAAAAGGTTCATGCATTACATTCTATGCAACAAGGTGTTTGTCATTTCACCTGACTTAACTATAAAGGCCATAATAATGCAAAATGAGTTTAGTGAGTGAAGAGGCAAGTAGATGACCATTATGTAAGAGTTTGACCTAGAAATCCAACCATAGAATATTGTATGAGGTCAAGGAATTAGTAAGGAAATGGTTGAAGTAAACCCAAATATCTTTTGTAAATAATATATGGTGTAAGATATCACAAATGATAATTGTTACCAAGATGTGGTCTACTACTTGCTTAATAATGAGTGTTTGAATCATCTAAATTTCACTTAGAGAAGGGAATTATGCTTGAAAAATCATAATTTCATGATCAAATCAGGAATTCTATATAGAAAGAACCATGAAAGCATATATCTGAGATGCCTAAACAAATAAAAAGTTACTGAAGTACTTAGTGACATCTATAGGAAGTATAGAACTAGAAAAAATCAAGGAGTGTTATAACTCATCAAATAATTAAGGTAAGGTATTACTAGTTTCATGTTTTTATAGATGTTCATTCTCACATCTAGAGGTGTCATACTTTTTAATTTACCATGCATAGAGAACATACCCTTGCCATGCCATTACAACAAGTCATTAAGGTTCAACCATTCAAAAAATGGGGATTGGAATTTTTTAGTGCCATCAATGCTAACTCATCATTAGGACACAATTTCATAATAATGACAATGATTTCTATACCCTTTATACTAAAGCACGAGCATTCAAAAATTACACAACTAACAAGGTAATAAACTTTCTATAAGAAGACATCATCACTAGGTTTGGGATGCTTGCTATGCTAGTATGTGATAATGGTCCTACTTTCTCATCTCTTCAATTTATAAAATGGACCTATGACAAACAATTAATCTTAAAACCCTATTCCAATTATTATCCATAGTAGAATCAATTGATAAAACTTTGATTTATGTAATTAATAATATCTTAGCAAAGAACCCTAGATGTTGTAAAATTTGCATTGTGGTTTGATAGGACTAGAATTAAGTGAGCATTATTAACAATACTATATCATCTCATTTATGACCAAGACCCCATTTTTCCAATTAATCTGAGAATCCTTAAATTATAGTTCATGAAATATTACTTGGAAATAAATGATAAGATATAAGCTCACCTCCTTAACTTAATACAATGAGATTGAAAATGTGATGTAACCCTACTACACTTTAAAAAACACCAAAGAGTCATTAATCATTGGTTCTAAAAATGAGAAAAGGTGAAAGCCTTCATAATCTCTGACTTAGTTCTTCTTTAAGACAAGGCTCATGAGAAAAAGGGACAAAATGATAGGTTTGATACCTATGGTTGGATCGCTACCAAATCTCCAAAATCCTAGGAGAGAATGCATTCCACTAAAGGTGTCTAACTGATGAGGATGCCCCATTTCCTTTTATAGACAATTCCTCAAACACTATTTCCAAGATTAAATTATTCTAGTTAGTTCCTGTAAATACTTTCTCTTTCCCTTTCCTACTTTGTTTCTTGATTTCTTCCCTACTTTGTTGGTGATTTAGTTTATTTTTCTTGCTTTCTCACTTTTCATTGTTGGTTTGGCCTTGTTTCTTGTCTCTATTTGGTTTGGTCTATCTATTTTGATTGGTAGGTTCCCCTATCGATCAAATAATGAAGAATAAAAGGCTTTTATATAGGTAGCATGAATTTCATTTTGGTGCATAAGTTCTCTAAGTAATTTGTAGCATTAAATTTGGTTTTTTAATCATTTTCAAAATCTTAAAATATTATGTGTTCTAGTTTTATGTGTGTTAGGTTAAGTTTGGGTAAACTATTTGTTCAATGAAGACATTATCTCAAAACAAAGCATAAAAGTCTAGATATTAATGGTTTTTGGGTTTTCTTGGATGAACTATTTACAGTGAATATCTAAGGTGAAAATATATATAATCTTTCCTTTCACTTACCATGGTGATCCCCAACCTAGAATTGAGATGCTAAGAAATAAAGTGAAAATAGAAAACAAGAAAAGAAAAGAAAAATCAATTTCAATAAAAATCAATTATGGGTGATTTGGAAAACTCTACCATGGGATTTCTATCCTAGTTGATAGTAGAGAAAGGTCCTTAATGGAATCAAAGGAAACTCCATTCGAGATAAATATTTTGTTGGCAACAGAGCAATGTCTAACAAGTATTTTTAAGGTAATATTCACTATCTTGATGATTAGATTGATAATAGTTAGTCTTTATGGGTTATAAAAAGAGGTAATTTAACCCATTTAAACACATAAGGTCAACAAGAATTTATGATTTGGTCTTTTAGTTGTTCCCATCTTCTCCTCTTTTGAATCTATTCATGTTCTATGCTTAGTATTAGCTAGAGCTTTTGGGTTTGTAGACACATTTTTATTGTTCCAAATTAATCAAGAATATTTTCTAATAGATTCACCATTTTTTTTATTTTCACAACATGCCCTAATGCTTCCCAAAATAATAGAACCTCTTTTTTATTTTGTATTCATTCCCACTTGCATGCACGACACATTGGTCTTAACACTCTTGAGTTGCCTAGGTGTTTCATCCTAGTTATTCTTCCAA
This sequence comes from Torreya grandis, assembly GCA_037957365.1. Taxonomy (NCBI): domain Eukaryota; kingdom Viridiplantae; phylum Streptophyta; class Pinopsida; order Cupressales; family Taxaceae; genus Torreya; species Torreya grandis. Next base: position 1,891,524 of record JARHVA010002587.1, read on the forward strand.
ACTAGGTCTTGAAATCATCACCATTGGAAATACCATGTCCATTTAAGAAAAATTCACATATAACACTTAGTGTGAAAGTGGCGTCTTGACCTCCCAATTTGCATTTGAAGCCTGGCTTACTTAGCTCCCTTAGCCTACTCTAAGATGTCACCTTAATTTCTATTCCATTTTATGTTCTTAATTATATCCCATTGTGATGACCAAGTCTGAATGGTAAAGTTTCATATAAATCACTCGACCCCAAAATAGAGTCTAACTATACTTACACTCACTTGGTCTTCTTGCATGTTAGCTCTCTTAGCTCCTTGTAGCTACTTCAAGGGGTCATTTTTATTCCATGCCTATTAGGCCTTTGAGACCTGTCCAATCTTATTGAATAAGATCATATGGATCATTTTCATATTTTACACTTGGTAGTTTGATTACTTCTTGACGCACTTATCCCACTTGTTGGGTCTCTAAAATAGGTGTTCTCTAGCTTACTTAGGTCTCTCATTTTGTCCTAATGGGTCATTTTGGATTTCATGGCATTTCAGCCTCTAGAACATATTCCATATCATCCTTTATTCCCATTTAAGCAAGTTTCTTATTTTGACCTTTTTCATGAATTGACTTCTGGGCCTCCATTTTTTACTTGCAAGATCTTGTAGAATCTCACTCTTCTAGGAAAAGTAATTCTAAAATTACTAGTTTTGGTTTTCTGAGTTTAAATATACCCCCTAGTTATAATTGATCCTTTTAGAAAGAATTTTTTCTAAGTTTGAAATAATGTTAGGTTTCCAGACCTTATCAAGCTTTGAAAGCCTGAATAAGTCTTCGGGAGAATTTTTGCTGAATACCTTTGTTGATCAAACTTAGAGTCCCAATTTGGACTTACTTATCAAGTTATTTATTTTTAGTGTTATATGAGATTTTGATACCAACTATATCTTTTGCCTTACCATTAGTTTTTTATATTATTTTCCATGTAGGAAGTTTGTAGTTGTAATCAGGGTGAAATTCCTGATTAGATTGGGATTTTCTACCCGCTCGCTTACCTTTGATAATCGAGTGCTAGGCCCCGACTAGGTCATTGGGATCTCAATCCCCCCACCCCTTTGTTATTTAGGGGAAACCCCAACTAGGTCGGTGGTTATTACCCCCTATAATAATTTATGTTTTTAACATTTACCCTCTAATTTTCTTGATGTGTTCACTCTCTTAGTACTACGTGGGGTTTTGGACCCCCAAACCCTGACTAATTCCCACCAAGCTCCATCAAGGATCTACCCCCTCGAAAACCTAACTATTATTCTTATGGGGATTTACCCCTCAAAAAACCTAATAAATATTACATCAAGATTTCAAGCCTTAAAAACCCCACCTATAACATGGAAATCCCTTAAAAAGGTTTGTAGACCATTTTGGGGGTCCCAAGCCTGATTGGGTCTTGCCCCACCCCAAATTTATTTTTCCCATCAATTTTTGAGATTTAAAAGTTGTCATTTATTTCCAAGCATGATGTTCAAACTAGATAAATTCCCCAACTGTCTTAGAAACCATTCCAAATGTTTTAATGGCTGTTTTTTTTTTAAAATTCTCATAAAGTCAAAAAGTGCAAGTCAATGCAAAATTAGAATCTTGGGGCCCATTTTTTCCCATCAAGTTACCTTAAATTTTTAATGCTCCAAGGGACATAAATTTTTCCCCATTGGCCCATTTTATAAATTGCTTATATTACATAAAATATCTTTCTATCATGGATACTTTGGTCCTAATAATTTTACCTAATTTGTCTCGAGTCAAAAGATGTTTTCAACTAAAATTTTCATTTTCTTGGTCTGAATTGGTCCACTAAGTGCCCTTTTAGACCCCTTGATGGATATTTGGATGTACATTAGTCCTAATTAATCCAATTTTAGAACCTTCAAAGTCATTAGAAAGCTGACTCTAACACAGACGTTTTAATGCCCCTATTTTATCAATATTCATCCCATGCAATGAGATATTAAAGTTTTAATTTCAAATATTTCTTGGGGATCTATTAAATATAAAACATAACTTGTTTTTTTATATTTTTACAAGCTAAAATGGATTGAAAAGGCAAAGTAGTGGGATTGGAAAAGTCAATGAGTATTTGGGAAGGAAATGAATCATTAAAAATTATATAAATAGAACCAACCTAACACATTATAAAGGGTTGGATCTTTATTTCTCCAAAACACGTAGTGTTAGCCACTTTGGTTTTTATCTTGTCCCCCTTTTATAACCTTTTCATTATGATAATATGATTTTTGTGGATCAATTATGGTGAATGTGTAATGTGATTATGAACAAGATCATCTTGATAAATAAAAGGTTTTGGATTTATTGTTTTTAACATATGCATTCAAATAGTGGTTTTGGGCTCTTTTTTCATTGTTTGATTTCCTTTGGTGTATGCATCAACTATGTTTATGATTATGCACATGTTGGTCAAGTGAGAGACTATTTTTTGTATTCACATGGTCAATAAATTTAGATTATTCTTCATTATTGTAGGCTTTACTTCTTCCCCCCTTATCTTTTGCATTTCTTTATCAAATTTATTAAACTAGGGTTTGTTTGATAGCAATTTATTATTACTTGTTTATCTTGATTGATTTTTATTTTTTAATTCCTGTATTATTGCCACATTGTTAAATATATTAATGTATGGTAATGAACAATTAAATCTAGTATTTTAACTATTTTCATCTAAAACTCTATCTTTGTATTTGGGAAAATATATGTGTATACTTTATTTATTTCAATTTCTACTTGAAGCCTAATTGAATACAACACATAACCATAATTATCATCCAATTTGTTTAAGGATTAGAACACTATCAAAATTTAGTTTTATGTTTCAAACCAACAGATCCCTTGATTGAAACCGTCAAAATGCACAACTAAGTGAAGATGAGTGTATCATGTCCTAGTATATATAAAAATTGGGGACACCTGCCTATGAAAGACTCCTTTTATGAAGACGCTTAATGGAATTTACATCCCCTAAAATTCCATTATTGGAATTATAGTGCCAAATAACACTTCAATAAGTGTTTTAAAGTATACATAGTCATGCCATGAAAATAAAAAATGAATTTAAGAGTATTTAAATGGGGAGATCAAATATCTAGTATATGAACATAGCTATGTGTCTATTACTATGTTAATAATATATAGTAGGTGTGAACAAGGATTCCATATAGGGGAGGTTAGTATAGTGTTATCTCAATAAAATCAAACCAAAATAACACATTAAACACTAACACATCTTGCATAGACACTAGGGAGAGCATATATAAGAACCATATAATGAAAACACAACTAGAAAACAAAAAAATACATCCATTTACCTTCATTGTAGCTCCAAAATGGCTTGCTCAACTTTTTGCATCAAGAAATCTTTATAAATGAAGTTCCATTTTCTCTACCTCTCCTTGGAACCATGGCTTGGATGGTTGGCTTATGAATTTGGCATTGTAACACTACTTGAAAGGCTTGTCTCTCAATAAATGAAAATTATAACTTTTGCTTATGAGAACTTAGATATTAATAGCTACGGCCTTATATTTATAGCCTAAAAAAGTTAACTCTCACATAAGGTGAGCTAAGGTTGAGTTTAAACATGGAATGGGTTCAAAATAACAAGGAGTAAAATTCATTTGTGATTTATTTAATTTGTACGGGGGTAATGATTCAGATAGATCATGAATTTATCATGTGACTAAGGAGAAGTAATGTAACATCATTAATTGTAAGATATCTTGAGCCGATTTTTTCCATTGCACATGATGGTATGCACCATGATATAGAACACCATAACTTAGCTAAAACATGTAGAAAGACTGACACCTGATCCAATAAATAATTGAAAATAATGCACCAATGATAAAAACCATGATGACAAAGTTGATGTATGAATATGGATGGACTTAATATAATGCACAAGGAATTACCAAATGAATGTAGATATACTAATTCAAGGCACAATAATGAAAAAAAAATAGACAAAGAAATAAATAAACAAGAAGACAAAACACTAATAAACTAAAAACACAACAAAACACCAAGAAATAAAGAGTGAAGAAAATAAACAAAATAACATGAAATAAACACCAATAATGGTTAATCACAATATTAGTGTAAACATAAGACAAATAATTTGTGTATGTGCAATAGAGATGTTACTCTTAGTAAAAGGGTGACCCCTAATCTAGATAATAATTGCACAAGAATAACAACATAATAACAATGGCACAAGGTTTCCCTAGGATATAAGGAAGCAATGACATAGACAAGATGAAAGACATTACCCCTAGGCAATATGAGACAATGAAACAAATAAAAAAAAATGAGGGAATAAGAGAAAAGGAATGGGTTGTCGAGCTAACTTCAGATGTACTAGGCAAGTGGATGTTGCTTATATATTTCCATAGAGACAAGATCCAACATGAACTTCAAGACAAATGTGGTTCTCCCAGGATATGAGATAGAAGAAAATGATGATTGAGAAAAATGGGAGGGTGAGGTGTAGAGGAATATGGAAATGGTCTTGAAAAATGGGAGAGAATAATATGAAGCATAATGATCATTAATGTATCAAAGTTAAATAAAAAATGCATAAAATAGAAACTCACAAAATAGTAAGAGCATAATTCTTAGGCTAACAAGGATGGGGAAACTAAAGGATAAGTGGTTATTTATGAAATAGTAAGGGTTCCTAGAATCCTTAAGGAAAAAAAGTTGTCAAAAAAGAAAGGAATGTGTAGCTGAGCTAACCCAAGATACCCCATGTATCCAAGTGCTACCTACATAGTTTGTGAAAACCTTAGGATAATGTAGTTCTCCCAAAAATGGGAGGAAAAACACCAAGGTGGTCTAAAAATAAACTAAACAAATAAGATGGCCTACTTGTAAAACTTTGATGGCATTTTATCTCTCATGGAGACTCTAAGCCAATTTTTCATGATTTTGTGATTTTTAAGATTCACTAGATATTTTACAATTTTTTTTTGAAATTATATATATCTCAACTTGATTGAGAATGATTAGATAAAAAATAGTCCAACTCACAAAATGATGAGAGTGTTCAAAATTTAATTGCTCATAAAATGGTGAGAGTGTGGAAAAAGGGTGACTAAGATGATCTTAATGTGAATCAAGTGCTACCTAAATAATCCTAGGATGGGACCTCAAGTCACTATATTTATACCTTACAACAAAGGATTTGACTAGGTAACAACAAGTTCTCAAAATAGGCAAATGACATAGTATGACGACATCAATGAATGATAAACGTGTTGATCCTATTTTATGCATAGGTAGATATAATTAGTAAATAATGACATAGGTTGATGATACTAATTTACCCAAAGGTGGTTATAATTAGTAGCATAGAGTGGTATACTGATTTTCCTAAAGGTGGTTATAATAAGTAACACTATCATATATGTCAAACAATAAATAAGGATGAAACTACCAAACCATTATTATACTAGTCCAAAATACTACCTTTATCTATAATACTAAATCAACTATTGAAACTTGATCTAAATCCTCTCATTGAATGTGCTCAAAGAACTAATGGAATGGAACCAAGGTTAAAGGGGTGGGTAGGGACGGTAAATACAAATTTGGTTGATAGTGAAGGTATGCTAGAATGGTACAATGTAAATATGACTCAGATAATATAAGAGGTCACTCAAGTGAAGTAACGCTTAAGGTGTATGATGTTCTTCAGTTTATCAAGTTCATTTCCATCTGGTGTAATGAGCTTGTATGCTCTAGATCCATAATTTGAAATAATGATATATGGTCCTATCTAATTGGGTTTGAATTTGAACTTCTTCTCAACCATGGTGTTATTTTGGTTTTATTTGATTATAATATCACCAAGCTCAAACTCTTTGTGTTTGACAAATCAGTTATAATGGCCATAGAGTCTGTTTTGGTATGTTGAAGGTTATTTACAATGGCCATGCATTTTTAATCAATTAACTCAAGCTCTTATAGGTGAACTACTATGTAATCTTCATCAGCCAAGATGTGTTTCAGTGAGATACACAAGGAAGGTAACTAGACCTCAATAGGAAGAATGGCCTCAGTGTCATAAACTAAGGAATATGGAATGACTTGTGTTAGAGTAAAATAATTACTTTGATATGCCTAGAGGTCATGGAATATTTGGAGGTTTCAATAAAATCCAACATCAATGATAACCTTTTCAAGGATTTTAATAATGGTTTTATTAGATGCCTCTACTTGGTCATTACTTTGTGGGTAATATGCGGTAGAAAAATGTTCAGTGATATTGTACTCAACACAAAGAATTTTGACATCCTTGTTCTTAAATGATCTGCCATTATCATATATATTATTAGATGGGATACCATAGAGGTAGATGAGATGATTAAAAATAAACTTGGTAATCTATTTTTTAGTTATGTAAGTGAGGGGTATGGCTTCAACCCACTTAGTGAAATATTTGATAGTGGTAAGGATGTGTTTATGGTCATTAGATGAGGTATGGTTAATATTCCTAATGAGATTGAGTACCCATGTTATGAATTTCCATGGTGTAATCATTCCTTTGAGTCTTTTGGCTAGGGCATGAATCAGATTAGCATGCCTTGACATTTATCATACTTTTTAACATAAGTAACTACATCTGCATCCATAGTTATCTAATAATAGATAGTATATAGGAGTTTTTTGGCTAGGACAACCCCATTAGTGTGGGATCTAGATACTCCTTCATGAAATTAATATAATTCTAATGTTGCATCTATAAAATTTAAACAATGAAACAAAGTTTGATCAAAGCTACAATAGTAAAGGGTTAGGCCAAGTAAAGTATAATGTGAGGTGTGGTGGGTAAATCACTTTTATTGTTTACATAATATGTTTGGTGGCATGATATGTTCATGAATGTAATTAAATAGGTTTGAATACCATATAGATTTGGGACCAACAAAATCATATATCATTGTGATGGTTGAAGGTTCATGAGTAGGCACTAGAATATTTTTAATAAGGAATTGATATTTTTTTGCTTTGTTGATGTGGTGGATCAAAGAACCAATGGTGGTCATGACATCTTCTATCCTATTATTATCTTGAGGTATGTGTTCAAACTGTATGTTGATGATCTATTCTTTGAGAATGTTGATCATGGACTTATTGGCACTAACTTGTCATTTTTGTTCTAAAAGTGGTCTCTAACATGATTGATGATTAACTAAGAATCACCATAAACTATGATATCTTAAATATTATATTATCCTTCCTAATGAATCCCTAAATTGAGTTATTCATATTCATCCATGTTCTTATTACAAGGAAACTTGATACATAATGATTTAGGGATCAGATACCCCTATGGTGTAATTCTTTTAGGTGTTGAAAGGCTTTCTAGTAGTCTTCATCCCAATGAAATGTGACACCCTTATTTATTGATTGTGTAAATGTATGGGATTTATCAACTAATTGTGAGATGAATCACCTAATAGATTTAATCTTTCCCTTGAAACTACATAGCTACTTCAAATTGCAAGGTGGTGACATCTTGATAATGGCATGTACCTTAGAATTATAGATCTTAATGCCCATGTGAGAGATGATGAAGCCTATAAATTTACCTAATGTGAGACCAAATAAACATTTATTAGGATTGAGTATGACCTTGTATTCATGAAACTTGTAAAAAATTCTACATAGTGCGATTAGATGATCAACATGAATCTTTGATTTACCCAATATGTCATCGACATAGTCTTTAACAATGTCATGTATAGAAATATGATGGTTATGGCTCTTTGGTATGTTACACCAATATTATTGAGCCAAATGGCATAAAATAATAAAAAAATTCTTTAAGAAGTGGTGAATGCTATTTTGTGCTAGTCTTCTGGCATAATCTAGATCTGGCTGTACCCTAAAAATCCATTCATATGTGAAAACATTTCATACCTCACCATGGAGTCAAATATCATGTTGATATTCGATAGATAAAAGTCATCCTTAGGGTAGGCCTTATTTATATATCTAAAATTAGTGTAAATTTTGATTCCTTCTAGATTCTTAATGGCAGACACAACATTAGAGATCCAATCTAAATAGTTGATTAATCAGAGGCATCTTGCTTCTAAGATTTTTTTGCCCGGATGCATCTTTCATAGTTTTTTCTTCACATGTTTGACATTATGATGCACAACAAGGTGGTTCATAACCAAGGTATGGTCCAAAATTGGTATATTTGAATAAGACTATGCAAATATGTCAATAAATTCCCTCAAAAGGGATATAAAAACTTAATGTTACTTGTTAATAAGGGATGCACATAACTTGATCTATTTTGGGTCATTTGGAGTCTTGATGTTGACTTCCATAGTATATTCTACTATGAGAGTTGATCCATATTCCAGAATGGTTGGAAATGATTAGGATTGGCTTGTAACTATAAAGTCCTCTATTTGGACTGGTTCTGCAAGCTTTCATAAACAAGATGAATCTAACTCTACCAATGGTAGGGATGGCCATGTTATAAATACTATTAGAAATTCTTGGGTAATTGGATCAAAGGTATGTTGTTATATATAATTAAACTTAGACCCAAAATCAAGTTCATCATTGGTGGTCTCCTAAGATTCATGTGAGGAAAGGTGAACACCCCCATTTAATGGCACCTAAAAAAGGTTTTCACCAAAAGATTGGCCTTTTTCTTTACTTTTACCCTAGACCAAAAGTGCTTGAATGAGGTTTTCACTTTGGGACTTCAATTTTTTATTCTTTTTTTATTTACTAAGGGTGTTCATCCATTCTCCAAAATATGCTACAAGGTCTACTTTGATAGAGAACCCTTGTTTGTGGTCTCCCAATGGAACATTGTCTCTTAGTCCTAAAAAATTGTAAAAGGCCTCATCATTCTCAAACTCATCTATAGGAACTATGGATTCTTGTTAGTTGTAGCTTATAAATTGAGGGTGATAAAGGGGAAGAGGGTTGTGTCAAATAATTTGGGTAATGGTGAAAATGACATGTGGGTCAAACAAGTTGGTATTGGAAAGGTATTCATAAATGATATGATCAAACTTTACTTCACTATTGATATCGTCATCACTAAAAGTTGGCATTGGAACATGAATAAGATATGTGGGGTCACCCCCAAATTATTTAAATCTAAGACCATAAGTTATTTTGTATCAAGTTATAGAAATTGGCTCAAGCATATCCTATTGATTTGGCTCAAGGACTCCTCCTTCATAGGCTTATTTCTCAATGATATGGTTATGAATGGCATATTTGGCATTTTTATAGTAATCAACCAACTTGTCATTATACAACCAACATTCATCATTAACAAGTGGTTCCTCTTTTTGGCCAGTGACTAGTGTGAAAATGGTAGGAGCTAGACTATGGAGTTTACCCTCTCCTTTTTGCTTCCATTCCATGCAAGGTGGCTTGAATTTAGGTCCTCCATAAGACTTGGGGTTATATGGAAGTTTGGCAATGTGAAATGTGTCATGGGTCAAATAATTTCCTAGGCCATTGGCTAAAATGGTAAAATGATTAGACATTTCTAGAGGTGGTATATGTGAAGATGAATCAAAGATATATAGGTCTATATAATTGGCTTATGGAAATTCAACAAGTATTTATTTATCATTGTCTTTTTTAGGAATCAAATCTAGGCTAAATTAGTAGTTATGACTTTTATACTCAGCCTCCAAATGTTTGAAATGTTCATAGGGATGAAAATCTCCATGGATGGTGAACTCCATGCATGAGTGAGATAACTTGTGACACTTGTGAAATGTTGAGGGGATTGCATGAATTTCATGTATCCATTATCTACCCAAGAGAAAATTATAAGATAGTTTAAGGTCTAACACATGGAAAAGTGTATCATGGGTCAAGGGCCCAATGATAATTGGCAAGCTTATCATGCCTTGTGATTCCCACTCTTCATTATCATAGGACTTGATAGTGATTGTTTCCATCTATGGATCAGATTTTGTATATCTAATATGCTAGATGAGATTTATAAGCATGATATTCAAGATAAACCCATTGTCTATGAGGAGACATTTGACTTTGTATCATGTGATGACAACTTCAATGTACAAGGGATTGTTATGGAGAGGGCCAAGAGATGAAATATCACTTTGATTTAAGGTTAGCTATTGTCTTGGGTCTAGATGTACAACCAAAGATTAGAATTTATCTTGATTTATGTCATTTGGAACTTAGGATTAGCCTAGGTAGGATGTTTTTATGGATAGTAGACATACATAACAAATCCATAATAGAGATTTATGTAGGTGTCTTCAAAAGTTGTTACATAATGTCATGTATTTTCTTTAACATTGGTATATGGATTATTCCTAGAAAACATAGTGGGTTGGATTGGTTCATTGAGATGAGGTTATGGGCCTCAAATGGTTATATTAGACCATCAAGTTATGATTACACAATTGGGATTGGATATAGGGCTATTGTTGATAAAAAATCATGATAGAGATGGGATAGATAGGATAAGTCTCAATTATTTGTGAACTTGGTTATAGTCATGGGGCAATGGTGAGTTATCAGGATAAGGTCCCAAAATAGTAATCCCTATTTGCTATTTTGCTTGTTTGTGGTCCCAAGTCAAGTAAGGATTACTAGAATAGATGGGTTAATTAAAATTATTTGGCAATGGTCCTGGTCTATTAGCATTTTGTCTAGGATTAATGGTGATGGTTAAAATGTGACCTCCCACAATATAGCCTATAAATTTGTAGTCATGTGCAATTGCATGGTAAGTCTATTGGTTGGTGGAATCATTATATCCTTGGTTTATCCCATTCAATTGATGTTATTGTTGATGTTGCTAATATTACTACTACTATCACAATAGTTGTTGATACTATTGTTGTTATTATTCTATTCTTTATTGTTTCTATTGTTGATTATTATTGTTATGTTATTAACAAGAGTTTTGGTATATAACTAGGCTTTGATTGGATGTAAATACTCTATTATCCAATGTAATATCTCCATTTCCCATCATATTTTTGATAAGGTATTTTATCTACACACAATGACATATATTATCTCCATGAACACAATGGTATTCACATAACTCATTTTCTGTGTATCAGTTTGGATATGGAATACCCTTAGGATAATGTTTTAAAATTGGCTAACTAATCATACTAGATGTAAATAGATTGTGAAAGACAACTTTAATAGGTTCACCAAGGTCAAGAAGACTTGGGGAGTTCGTTTCCTTATTAGAGGAGGGGTTTGCAGGCTGTTATGAAGACTATGCTTGCGGAATAGGTGGCTAATGAGGACTAAGCTACATTTATAGTGTGGGTTGAGAAAATAGTGTTTGCACAATTTATAATGATGTGAATTAGTTACTTAATTTATAAAAACATTATTATTAAGGTTGTATTTCTTTAATTTCTAATAATTATTGGTCTGGTCTAGTGCGGATGCTTGCACTTGGACTTGGTTATGGTTTTGACTTGGGCATGTGCATTGGATTTGGTTATAATTCTAGTTTTATGAGGTTAAATTAATAAAAACTTATCTAATAGGGCCCATTTCAATTATAATACCTTTTTTGATGATCTCTTTAAAGGTATATACACACTAAAATTCTAGATGATAGGATATCTTGCTGTATAAATTTTGAGTAAACATGATGGCTAATTATTTGTCTAGTAAGTTGTGGGTGAAATGACTAGCAAGCACTCTCCATCTCTATAGATATCTTGTAAATATTTTAATAAATTTTTACTTGGATTGAGTTAAATCTACCAATGAAATCTCATGTTTAAGATTATAGGAGAAATGTTGAACAAATTTGTCTGAGAGGTCATCAAAATTAGATATGAAATTATTTGACAATTTGAGGAAACACTCTAAAGCCTATCCTATTAGACTTTGGGGAAATAAGAGGGGTAGGTAAATGTCATTATAAGCCATTGAATGACAAGTAAAAAATAATTCTATCGAATGGGCCTTAGGGTCTCCTTTACCCTTATATTTATAAAATTATGGTGGTTCATACCTTGGAGGAAATGGTATCTAAAATAATACATGTTGAATGGGTATGAACACACGTCATCTAACTTAAATTTCTTGGTCTACTTCCTTAATTGAATGATAGTACTTATATCCTTCATTTGTCATAGTTCTTGGGATAAGAAACTAGATGGTATATTTGATTGAGGTGGTGGTTAGGTGATCAAAGGTGGATTACCTTGACCAATATATAATGGAGGAATGGTTTATTTTAGAATGTTGGTTTGATGGTTCAATTTACCAAGAATATAAATCCATAGATTGGGATGTATCTATTGAAATTATATGCATTGTTTTGTTATTTTTTGGTTTTGAATTTGGTATATAGCCTTGGCTTTGAGGTAATTGGGGTTATGATTAAAGGATATGGATTTGGGTAAAATAATGTGCCTATTGAGGTTGAGTAGGGACATCCTACATAATAGTAAATATTGGATTAATAGGGGGAACTTTTTATGGATGAAGTCCCTATCTTTGGATCTATGACATGTGCTAAATAAAAGGAAATTACTACCTAATTGCTACTTATTAGATAGTGGTACCTATTGGCTAGCACAAGCACCTATTATGAAGTAGATTATTATTGAATATTTGGAATTTATATTTAACCAATATACATACATTAATTATTAGATAATGTTTATGATTGTAAAGGCATATTACTCTATGACTATAGAGGTATATTTGTCACTACTTATCAAGGTGGACCATTTTTTCCCATATTGAGGTGGTGTAGTGTTCTACCTCTATTATGGTGGTATATTAGACTATGCTTATTATTATTGAATTTTAGTCATCACCTATTGAGGTGGAATAACATTCATCACTTGTTGTTGAGTTAAGGCACTAGTTGACACTTGAGTAATTAATTCTTGTTGTTGCATGCTTGATAAAGCAGTTGTTTGAGGATAAGAGGTAACTTATTGTGGTTGGGATGTAGGAGTTCCTACCCCTTGATGTTGTGAACTAAAAGAACTTGTTTTTGTAGATTATTTGTTGGTGTAGTTAAATAATTTTGTCTTAGATTAGAAGACATTTATATGTTATCCACCATATTTGGTATATTATTTTTCACAGAGGCAATATTCACTTCTTTAATAGAGGGGACATTTTATACATCACCGACTAAAGTGATTTGTACAAATGGGTCTATACCTAAATTATCTTGACCTGTCAATTAAATTAATACTTATATTAAAGGATCTAGTTATATTAATGAAAAATTTGGCATGGACATGTTATTGAAATTATGTGATAGATTCAAATAGGTTTGATATGGTCACTACATTTGTATAAAGTGGTCCTCCATGAGGCCTTTTCCTTTGATAAGCACATTAAGGTCTTGATATGACATAGAAATAAGTTCTTTAGGATGGATAGTAGAGGATTTTTCAATGGTTTTTTGGAATCACAATCACTGATATGGGGGGGGGGGGTGAATTAGTGTCTTCCAAATATTCATTTAATTCCACTTAAGCATACATAAACCATTGATACAAACATGAACAACTAAAAAATCATATGCAAACATAAAAGATAATGAAATACATTACATAGGTGGGAAACCCTCAAGGGGAATAAAAACCACTAATACCTAAAAAAATACTATAGTTCTATAAGTTAAAATATCACAATTTAATGAAGCACCAACTCCACATGGAGAACCAACCCTAACTAGCTAAGAACCAACCTAACTAGGCTTTATCAAACACCAACTTGCAAGGAGGAAATGACCCCCATCACTAACTCAGCCACATAAAACATTTTATCACCTTCATAACACCTTTTTTATTACATAATATATGATGATCACCTTCTTTATCTCTTCTCACTCTTTTATCCCTCTCAAATTGCCTTATAAACTTTTTCACTCAACTATGTCTCTTTAATATAGATTAGGTCATATGACCTTGATATTCATATATATATTACCATTTTTATATATTAATTATAGTTTATATACATCCATAAAATGTTCTAAAATACATCCTTATACTCAAAAATGTGTTATTTCTCTTGCTTTCACTATCAAGTCCTCTAACTAGTCAATTAGGCCTTGTTCTTATACTAGGCTCTTGCTCATACACCTATTGGTCATCCACACACACTTTAACAATTATATTTTACACAAAATAGGACTTATGACATTCTAAAAACATGAATCAATAATTATATTAGGTATGCTATTTCTCAAATACACCAAATCCTTTTTTAGGCCTTAAGAAGACCTAATTCAATTAGGCCTTTATTAGTACATGTTACCCTTTGATCTCCTTGGAACACTTTTAAACTAAAAAAAAAATATTATAAATTCATATAACATGAAAATATACCCCCAATAATATCATCTTAAAATTTTAGCTCCAACCACCACTTAAAGAACACCATTTGTACTGTTCACAATAGACCACACACATAGAAAGGTCTACCAAAAAAACTAAATATAATGCATTATTTTTTAATATAATTATTAAAATAAATCATGTACATATAAAATAAAATAAATAAATAAATTCAAAATGTTTATTATAATTCATCACATAGGGAATAGAGCCTCAAAAACACTCCTGCAACTTGTTCGCTCAGAACTACTAATTTTCCTCAATGACCAGTCATGGTGACCCAGACCTCCAACACCTGTATAGACATTTTAAATGAATTATTATGAATTTATATGAAAATATGAGATATAAATACCATATTAAAATATAAACTTCATATGTTCTAATGGCAACTATTAGTCTTACAAACCAATTTGTTGACCTTACTACACACAAAACTCAACGAGTTAGACAAGCTATTTTGGCTTCATCATTTTCACTAGTATACCTAAATTACAATAATTATAAAAAATATTAATATAAAATACTAGTGCCAAAAATAATATCCATGCACTTGGTTTCATTACTATATCATGATAACACATTCCTAATAATCTTCTCACTGTTGTTTAGGTTTTTCACTATTTCCACCATTAGGCTTGTTAGCAAATAGGTAACTTGGATGACTAGTTTAGCAAACTTGAGGGATTGAAATTGTATAGAAACATTTATGGACATGAAACATGAGTCTCAATCTTCATCCTCCATCCATTTTCATACTTTGACTTGGTCAACTCTAACTGCTACAATAAATCTTTGAGAAATTAACACTTTCCTATAGGGCCTATTTACACACCTGAAAACTCAATCACAAATGAAGGTGCATAGGAGAGTTTAATACAACATAAAATATCTTACCTAAGAATATCAATCCATTCTAGTCACTTTTGATCAATATCTACAACATCAAGTCCTTATTAAGGTTTTAAGAGGGTTTAAACCTATTTTCATTCTTAACAATTGTTCATAAAGCATAAACCCTCAATAAAAAAATTAATACCTATAATTTTGAGCTAGGAACCTTCCCCATCTACCATGAATATCTCAATTTCCCATGAAAAGGTTTGACAATGTACTGAGCACAATAGAAAACTTCTCGAGTAGAGAGCCCTTAATTCTATGCACTTGAGAGACCTTAAAACACATTTTCATGACTTATCCTTAAAAATTTGACATTAAAATTCATGAACATGATTAAAAAAACTTGAATCACCTTTTAAAATTATCCCATTCCAATAGTTTCCTTGAAAACTGATCTTGATACCTGATTAGGCCATACTCTCTCTCTCTCTCTCTCTCTCTCTCTCTCTGTTTGTCTCTCTCTCTCTCTGTCTCTCTGTCTCTCTCTCTCTCTATATATATATATATTTGTTTTCTTGATTAGACCTTGATTTAAAAATCACATTAGGACTTAAAATAGACCTTCATGCATATTTTCATGCACTCTCCACAACCTCACATACTCAATAAACCTAATACATGATTAAAAAATATCATACATATTTAATATTCCTTGACAATATATCATGATGCCTCATTAGGTGAGGAAAGGTTTGTGAGTGGTCTATGTGTAGACTTGGTATGAAGGTCTTACCCCTATAGGCTTACCATAAGACTCACATGAGTGATTGAATGCCTCATATACATGTTAAATAAACCTCATACAACTATTCAATATTGTGTGCATTCATCTCACCAATCCATTATGATACTTCATGTACAAGACTAGGCATCTTATGCACATACCTTCTTAAGACACCACTAGGCTCAAACACATGAAAAATTTGACAACAAAGACTTTCCATGCTGACCTTCACATCACTCATTAAATCATAATAACATATACCAATCATATCTTACACTCTCAAAATCACTACAACACTAATAAATATTCTATCTCATAGTTACACTCTTCAATGACCTCATGAAGACCTTTTCAAGAACCTTTGACATGAATGACAACATCAATGCCAAACCTCAACAACAAGAATAATGCTCAACAATGTCTTCCTTTGTAATTGATGTAAAAACACACTGCAAACTAATCATTCTTATCTCCCCATTTTGGTCTTTCTACCCCTTTGACATAAATTAAAAATTAATGTTTATAACTCCTTGGATCACACTCCTTATAACTAAAATACTCAATACATAGGACTATGAGTTTATGAGACATAATGAGAAACATGCTCCCCTATCTCCATGTATACCCTTTTGGAAAAACTCACCTATTATTGGATATAATGAACCTAATTATCTCCCCCTAAGTACTTGACTTATTTAATTATTATTAGGTGTAGGAATTACACCTAATTCCTATCTTAGGTGTTCAAATGTTACCTTTGGAAGTGGGTTGGTCAAAATGTCTACAATTTGGTCCTGTGTAGAAACATATTCAAGTTAGATACTTTTTTATCTTACTTTCTCTCTTATAAAATGATACCTAATGTGAATATGATTAGTATTTGAGTGCATGACAAGATTATTTGAGACACTTGTATTATCACAATAGATAGGGATATGACCATCATAATCCACCTTGTAGTATTTTAGGGTTTGTCTCATCCATAAGATCTAAGTGCAATATGAAGTTGATAAAATGTACTCAACCTTAGAAGTGGATAATTATATCAATGTTTGATTATTTCTTATCCATGAAATGAGGTACCCACCTAAGAAGAAGGCTCCTTCACTGGTACTTTTCCTATCATCTAGACTTCTTGACTAGTCTACATCTATATAGGCTATCAAATTAAACTCCTTACTCCTTGGATACCACAACCCATACTCCATAGTCCCCTTGATATACTTGAGTATCCTTTTGACTGATTATAGATAATTTTACTTTGGATCTACTTGAAACCTGCCCATGAGACCTATTTCTTACATGATGTCAGGTTTAAAGGTAGTGGTGTATAACAAACTTCTAATCATTGACATATATGATGTTTGATTGACCTTTGGAGACTCATCTTCATTTCTCAAATTACACCCTATGATTATATGTGTACTAATTTCCTTTCAATATTCCATCTCAAACTTATTCAATATCTCTTTTATGTACTTGGCTTCTGAAATGAATATACCTTTTTTAGATTGAGTGATTTACAACTCAAGAAAGAATGATAGTTTTCCTAGCATGGACATCTGAAACTCTTTATTTATCACATTTTAAAATCCCTTTGTCATGTACTTATTATTTCCATAAAATATGATGTCATTCACATAAATAACTACTATCAATTGATGGTCATGTTTTGAATTTATGTATAGATTAATATCTAAAACTCCTCTTTTGAATCCTTGATCCAAAATATACCTATCCAACATGACATACCAAGATCCAGGATGTTTATTTAGATAATAAAGATCCCTCTTCAATCTATAAACATAGTCCTTATCACTTGACAGTGAGAATCCTTTAGGTTGCTCTATGTACACCTCTTCTTCTAAATTCCCATTCAAAAAGGCAGATTTGACATCTATCTAGTATACCATGAACCCTTTGAATTATGCATATGCTATAAATAATTTGATGGCCTCCAATATTGTTACTGGTGTAAAGGTATCCTCAAAGTCTACCCCTTCAACTTATTTTACATACCATTATAGCCTTGGTCCTAGTGACTTCTCCATCTTCATTCAATCTGTTTCTAAAATTTTGTGCCAATGACATTCTTGTCTTTAGGCCTATGAACTAGTTTCCAAGTCTTATTCTTCTCTATTTGGTATAACTACTCATTCATAGAATATATCCAAAATTTATATTTTATTGGTTATATAATATTCTTATGTTTAATATTAGATAATATAGAAACATTCTCTTGATTTAGATTACTTACCAATCTTCTCCTTATTTACATACCTATATTATTGTTTCCAATGATTTGATATTTATGATGATCTCTTTGCATTTGTCTTGAGGGGCCTTTTGAGTCTTGTCTCTCCTCAACTTATTCTTCTTCCTCATAAATCTCTATAGTTTCCTCTTCATTCTTAAATTCCATATTCTCTAAAGTATATTTTGACTAGGAGCATGATTTCCTTGTCTCATCAATCTTCACATTGGTGATTTCCACTATCTTTTGTAACCTCTTGTTATAAAATGTAACCTCTTGTTATAAAATATATAGACTAAGCTTATTGATTAATATCCTAAGAATATACTATTAATCAGATCTAGAATCAAACTTTCCTAAGTCTTCATCATCTCTTTTGATAAAACATTTTCTCCTAAACACTTTAAAGTGTTCCACATTAGTAGGTTTTCCCTTCCATAGTTTATAAGTATTATTGTTTCCATTAGTCTGTATCTATCCTCTTTTTAAAATGTATACTACATTGATTACTACCTATCTTAAATATACATAAGATAATATAGACTCATTTATCCTAGTTCCATCCATCTCTTGAATTGTCCTATTATTTCTTTCCACTATCCCATTCTGTTGAGGTGTCCTAGCTACTGAGAACTGTCTCCTTATTCCATAAACCTCATAAAAGTCATCAAAATCATTGGACCAAAACTCTCATCCTTTTTTAGATCTTAGAGACTAGATCTTCCCATTCTTCTCATTCTCAATAAGAGCCTTGAATGCCTTGAATTTATTAAGAGATTCTAAATTTTCTTTCAAGAATGCAACCTAAGTCATTTTTATGTAGTCATCTATGAGCAACATAAAGTATCTATCTCCTTGAATGATTTAAATTCTTGTAGACCCATAGAGATCAATGTGTATTAACTCCAAGGGTCTTGTAGTAGAGTACTCCTTGGACTTGAACCTTTTTCTAGTTTGTTTACCATGTTGACATGCCTTGTAAAGTATGTTTGTAGGTTTGGTGATCTTAGGCATGTTCTTCACAGACTTCTTAGTGCTTATCTTAACTAGATTGTCAAAGTTTAGGTGACCTAACCTTTTGTTCCATATGTAAATTTCATCCATCTTGATCATAAAGTATCTCTCCTTCTTGATCTCATTCAAGACATGTAGAATGTTCTTAGTCATCATAGTATTGGCAATTAACCTTCCTAATTTGGATCTCTTTATCTAACACCCTCTATCATGAAAGGTTAGTATGTGTCCTTGATTACACATTTAACTTAAACTAAGCAGGTTATGCTTCAAACCTTCCCTGTATAATACATTTTGTGTCTTGGTATTCCCATTATCCAAATTCAAGACACCCTTCCCAACTATATTTGTAGTTGTATTGTATCCAAACCTCACTATTCTTGCAACATTCTTCTTCAATGACATGAACTTATTTTGGTCTCCTATCATGTGGCTTAAGAAACCACTATCTATATACCATTTCAAACCTTCATATTGAATATGAAAGACAATCTGAGCTAGCATATAATCTTCTTTATTCTTTTGTTCCTCTTGAGCAAATAGTCCATCTTGAATCTTGAGCTCAAAATGATCAGTCCTAACTTGCTCTGGCTTCCATACCAACATTTGACCCTTATCATGTACTCTACAAGATTCATATGTCTTTTTGAATTTTTAGGGCCTTCTAACTCTATTATAATATAATATTTCAATGTGTTCCATATTATGATATATGTAGCAAACACCATTTCTATACTTACCTCTTGACTGGTCACTCTTTTTCCCATGGTTCCATGATAAAATATCCTTTATTACATTGAGATTATTGATTGGTCTTTTCATGTTATTAATATTGACTTATTATAACTTCTCATGCTCTATCTCAAACTTTCTCATCTTGTCTATGAGTTGCTCATGCTTAGCCTTCAAGGAATCTAGATCTATCTTCAACTTGTCATACTCAACTTCCTTTGATCTAAACCTTGTATTCACACCTTCTAATTGATTCCTGAGATCTTTTATAGTCTTCATTTTATGATTTAAATCATCAAGATCACTTATGAGCTCATTTTCAAGGTATAATTCAACTTTTCCTTCTTTTATATCATAGTAAACTTCTTAATAATACATGTTATCTTCTTCTTTTTGATCACTAGACATTTTGTGATTCTTAGGATCACCTTCAAGATGTTAGACTTGTTTAAAAGGAAAATTATATGATACAAATTATTATAGTAATCATAAATTAGTAGGGAATGTGAATCAATGTCTTCAAAACATTCATTCAATTATATTTAATCATACACGAACCTTTTATAAAAACATGAATAAATAACAAAGCATATAAACCATACAAGATCATGAAACACATTACATACGTGGGAAAACCTCAAAGGTAAGAAACCCACTAATCCATATAAATGTAATATAGCCCTATAAGTAAAAATATAACAATTTAGTGAAGCACCAACTCCACATGGAGCACCAACCCTAACTAGCAAAGCACCAACTTGTAAGGAGGCACAAACACACTAGATGACTTATTAATAAACCAACAACATAAAAACTTTTATCACATTCATAATACCTTTTTTATCACATAAAATATGATGATCACCTTATTTATCTCTTCTCACTATTTTATCCCTCCCAAACTATGTTTTAGACTGCTTTGCTCAACTAGGTGTCTTCAAGATAGATTAGGTTAGATGACCTTCATATTAATCTATATTACCAATGTTATATCTTCATAATAGTTTATATATACACCTATGATGGTCTGAAAGACCTCCTTTTTCTCAAAAACGTGTTATTTCATTCACTTGCACTCTCAAGTCTTCTAACTAGTCAATTAGGCCTTATTCTTATACTAGGCTCTAGATCATACACCTATTAGTTATCCACACACACTTTTACACTTATTTTTTTACAAAAAATAAGACTTAACAGATTAAAAAAACATGAATGAATCTTTATATTAGGTCATCCATGGCTTAAATAGACTAAATCCTTTTTTAGGCCTTAAGGAGACCTAATTCAATTAGGCCTTCATTAATACACATTACCCTTTGATCTCCTTAGAAAAATTTAAATATAAAAAAAATTATGAAAAATTAATATAACACTAAAATATACCCCAAATAATATAATATTAGGTTCATGGCACTTTTATCTGCAACCACCACTTGAAGCACACAATTTGTACTATTCATAATAGGCCTTCACACATTCAGAAAGGTCTACCAAAAAAATTGAAGATAATGCATTATTTATCCTCATAATTATGAAGATAAATCACATAAAAATAACCTAAAATACATAAAAAATTTTACCAAGTGAATTATAATTCATAACATAGGTCATAGATCCTTAAGAACACTCTTACAACTTACTTAGAACTGCCAATTTTCCCCAATGACTAGTCATGGTGACTAAGACCTCCAACACTTTTATAGAGATTTTAAATGAATTATTATGCATGTATATGAACCAATGACATATAAATACCATATTAAAATATAAAAATCATATTTTTTGATGAAATCTATTGGTCTTATAGACTAATTTTTTGACCTTACTACACACATACCTCACTCAGTCAGAAGAACCATTTTGGCTTCATCATTTTCACTAGTAAACCTAACTTAAAATATTTATATCAAGAATGAATAGGACATAACAGTACAAAAAACATCTCCATACACTTGGATTAATTAATATATCATTATAACACCTTCCTGATCATCTTCTCATTGTTGTCTAGGTTTTTCACTATTTCCACCATTAAACCTATTAGCAATTGGCCAACTTAGATGACCAATTTATAAAAATTGAGGGATTGAAATTTTATATAAATTTCATGGACATGAAACATCAGTCTCAAGTTTCATCCTCCATCCATTTTCATACTTTGACTTGGTCAACTTTGACTGCTACAATAAATTTTTGATAGATTAGCATTTTCTTATAGGGTTTAGTCACACACCAGACAACTCAATCATAACTAAAAGTGCCTAGGATAGTTTAATACAACCTAAAATATATTATCTAATCATATAAATCCATTATGGGCACTTTTGATTAATATATTTAACATTGAGTCCTTATTAGGGTCTTAAGAGGGTTTAAACTTGTTTTCATTATTAACAATCATAAATAATGCAGAGCCCCTCAATCCAAAAAATAATACATTAAATTTTGATATAGGAACCTTAAAAATATACCATGAATATTTTAGGCTCCCATGTAAAGGTTTGATGAGCTAATGAGAACAATAAAAACCTTTTCAAGTATAGAACCCTTCATTTTATACACTTGAGAGAACTTAAAACACATTTTCATGCCTTATCCTTCAAAATTTGACCTCAAAATTCATGAACATGCTTAGAAACCTGAATAGGATTTTTCAATGCTCCCATACTAACACTTTCCTTGAAAACTCATTTTGATACCCCATTAGGTCACACTCTTTCTCTCTTTACTTGCTTAGACCTTGACCTGTAAGCCACATTAGGCCTTCTTTGCACACACCTTCTCAAGACACTACTAGGATCAAGAACTTGAGAACTTTGACAATAAATAACTTCCATTCTAACCTTCATATCACTCATGTAGTCATAATAACATATATTAATCATATCTTACACTTTCAAAATCACTACAACATTAATCAATATTCTCTCTCATAGCAACACTCTTCTATGACCTTATGAAGACCTTCTCAAGAACATTTGACATCAATGATAACATCAATGCCAAACCTTAAAAAAATGAATAATGTTCAACATGGTTTAGTTATAAGGTGTGTTTAGAAGCAATCTAACTAGACTAGGTAAATTTTCATGGGATAAGTCTACTAAAAACTTGGACCCTATCTTTGTAGTTATGACTAAAACCTTATGCTTATTTTCACGCAATTGATGATCAAACAAATAAGGATGATACATTGATGGCATAATAACATAATACAATTGTTGTTGAGGTTTTTATACAACTAATGGCATACTAGCAAGATATTACATGGTTTTCTCTTGGTCTTACTTTGAATATGGAGACATGTTAACAAAATAATAAGCTAATAGATCTTGACTTTATTCCCCAGATTGAGTGGTGTAAGGAGGATAAATATCTATCTCTCAAACCACATCATCACCATAGGGGTCTTCAAAAAATTCATCATTGGTGACCATGTTATCATAACCTAAATTTTATATGGCTCCACTATTGGTGTAATGAGACATATCCAATTTGATGACTAACATTATATGAAGAAGGTCTAGAGTTATACAAAATATTAAAAATAAGTTTTAAAAGATAAATGGTCCAAAATTTTTCTATCTTGGTCTAAGATATGGAGCTATATCTCCAAAATGGTCAATGAAAATCTTGTTATAAAACAATCTAACATCAAATTTCTAATGTAAAACATCTTATACAAATGGTCAAATAAATGGATAAAACCTAATGCAAATATTAGGTAAAAAGTGTTTCAAGAAAATTTAATCTATGTCTAAAAATGAAAAAGTTTGCAAGGTCTCTGGAAACAAGGCACAAAGCTAGGATCAAAACAATATGTCTAAGAACAAAGAGGTAAGATGTTAGGTATCTTGGAAACATGACACAAGAACTAGACTTGAAACAAAACAAAATGGAAATTTCTAGGTCTTTTGGGAAAAAGGCACAAAATATAGACTTTGAAATGACATTGGGTTGAAAACAAAATAATATTTGCTAGGTCTTTTGGGAATATGGCACAAAAGCTAGGCTTGAAACAAAACTAGGTCTAAAAGGCAAGATATTTAATCTAACAAATTTGAAACACTTTGAAATCAAACTAGGCATTTAGATTTACACACACAATTTATAATTTTTTGAAATACATTGGACTTTAGGCACATGGAAGACATACCACTTCCCAAATCTAAGCACAAAAATAGTTTTTAAATTGATCAAGGAACTAGTCTAAGTTGCACAACCCAAAAGTGAAAGGTAAACACCTAAGCCAAAATTATGTGAGGCATAGGCATAAACCAATAAATGTTTGAATCTAAAATTATCAATACCAATTTAGAAATATATTTAGAAGGCTAGGTTCCTTAAATAGATAATAAGCTAGACAATAATGAATTACATATCAATACTAGGCCTTTAGACCAAAAAAGCACAATCAATTTTAAATTTGTAATTATACACAAGGAAAAAAATATTTGAAACAATATGAATAGTGTAATGATGATATCATACTCTTAATATATAAAAAATGGGTTTGATTCAAAAACTCTAAGATAAAATACTTGGAATGAAATGGGTAGCATAATAATGCTCATTTCAAAAAATTGACACACACATAAAAGTTTGACAAAAGACTAAGGCAAATATGTGATGTCAAATGAATGGAATAACACCTATTTAAACAAAGGAGTGATGTGAAAAAATGACTCATTTTAAATGTGGTATGAAAAATAAATAGTTTTGACTCAAGACCATGTAAGTAAAAAGGAAAAATGACAAAAACTCCTAAGCATAATGTCATAAATCCTAAAACTAACAAAGTAACTTTGTACTATCAAATTTTGTCTATATACTTGATCTTGAGAGGGATTTAAATTATTGATCAAAAAATTAAAATAATATAATAGGGGGTTTAGGCCCCATATTCTCTTAATATTTCACACGATGACATAGAACTTCAAGTTAGTCACCCTGCATTGACAATATGTTCACAAGTGGAGTTGTCTAAACTATCAATTTTCATTAATTTCTAAATGGTCCCATATGTGTGGATAACACTAGGGTGAAAAAAATAATTTGGATCCATTTTAATTGGTTTGTTGTAAAAAAGGTCTTGTCATTTTCATAACCACTACATCCATTAATTGTTCAGTATAGTGCGATGCTCGAGTTAATCATATGTTCTAAGGCAGTCTCTTACTAATGAAGCTTGCTTAACTTCTCAAACAAGCATCTCAATAATTCAAAATAATTTTTTATACCCCTACCATGTATTATGGTTTAAGTGATTCCATTATATGAATTCTTAGGTTAACACTTCTCTAGAGAACTTGTAGGGAGGTGATGAACTCCCACCCATAAGCTAAAATGCATAAAATAGAAATTTGGTAGAAGGACTTTAGGGTCAATTTGGGGTCACCCAAATCACTTATATTTTTGGGAGTGCCTTAGTGACTTTCCTTCCATGATTTTGGACCAAAAAAAAAAATTCAAAAGGTGACTATTTTATCACCCAAATTCCCTAAAGGGGATGGGGGGAGAGCAAACATGCGAACTCATCTTGCAAAATAAACACTCAATAATAAACATAAATATGGA
Organism: Torreya grandis; assembly: GCA_037957365.1. NCBI lineage: Eukaryota > Viridiplantae > Streptophyta > Pinopsida > Cupressales > Taxaceae > Torreya > Torreya grandis. The sequence continues at coordinate 1,917,148 of JARHVA010002587.1, forward strand.
AACTCTTATGAGTATGAAACTAGAGTGTTAGTTAATTTTTATAGCACCAAATTAAATATGTCATGAAGTTTATTCCCTTGGTGTTGTTTGAAAACTTTAGACAAAACTAAAAATAACTCAAGTAAAAGATTTTAAAACACCAAATTTAAATGTGAGTTTTAAAACTTAAGAGTGTTTAAAAACTATCTTTTCTTGGTCTTAGGTTCCTACAAAAGATGTTAGGGGGTATTTGTGCTTAGAATAAGAATGTAAGTGGGAAAATTAATTTTAGAATTTAGCTCTTTACTTTTTAAAAAATTTACACACAGTGTAAAACCACAAAAATACATAGTAATACCAAAACATTTCCTACAAAACCACAACTATTAACACAAAACTACAAGTTTTTATAAACTAAAGTATTAGCAAAAAAATTGACACTATTAAAAAAATATCATATAGCTTAATATAATATTTCAAAAATTAGTGAAATATCTGAACTTACCCTAAAAAACAACATGGTTAGTGGAAAACTGCTATGGTTAAGGGTAATATCATGACTATTAGTATAATATCACAATAGAGAAGGTTCTACCATGATTATAAAGTTGTGATATTTGTGTAATATCATGATTATTCATATAAAATAAAATATCTAATAGAAAATCATGATGATCTAAATAAAAATCATGACAGTTATAATAATATCATAAAATTTAAGGCAATATTGTAACTATAAGGTCATGCTATTATGCAAATCATGATTCTAGAAAGCAAAAATGTGACTATTCAGAGGGAAACCATGATTTTTTGTAAAGCATTCATGATCCTTAAATTTGCACTTTTTTTTATCAACAAGTTTGTATTTTTACATTAAAATTTTAGGAGAATGTCCTAAAATTCCTTGGGAACAACTTTGTGGGCAGGTTCCACTGGGTGTGCCATCATGTGAACAAGGAATCCATAGAGGGGAGGTTAGTATAGTGTTAGTCTAATAAAATCAAATTAAAATAACACACTAAACACTAACACATATAGCCTAGACACTAGGGAGAGCATATGTAACAAGCATACAATGAAAACACAAGTAGATAACACAAGAAATCTTCCTTTTACCTTCCTTTTAGCTCTAAAATGGTTTGTTGTAGTGGCTTGCTTAGCTTTGTGCATCAAGAAATATTTATCAATGAAGCTATATTTACTCCACCTCTCATTTTCACCTTGGATTGGATGGTTGGATTATGAATTTGGCATGGTAGCACTACTTTAAAGGCTAATCCCTCAACAAATGAGTATTATAACTTTGGCTTATGAGAGCTTAGAGATCAATAGGTATGGCCTTGTATTTATAGCCTCAAAAATTTAACTCTCACACAAGGTGAGTTAAGGTTGAGTTTAAATATGGTATGGGTTAAAACTAACTATAAGTGAGTTGAGGCTAACTCAATTTGAGTTAAAATTTATCATGTGATTATGATTTTTAATTACTAGGCACGGCTCTCAAATTAGATATTTTTTGATATTTTGGAAGATGTTGACAACACATAAAGGCAATGATGAAAAGGCTTGATATTTTTATTTTTGAAATTTTTATTTTTTGATATTCATTAATTACAAATGGATAATTTATCTAAGAATTTAATTATGTTTAATTTTTTGATTCATTTTGATTAACATTTTATCTCTTTTAAGAATTGTTCAAGTTCCCCACTTAATGGGTCCATAAGATAAACTATCAGTTGTTATGTTGAAAGGTGATTGAGGATGAATCTATGAGAGTTTATTATTGAATACAATATAATAACCTAAATAGTGATGTCTTAACATGATTCTAAGCATTGATGAATGATGCATAAAAAAATTGGGATGTTTAATGATTTATAAGCTTAATTTATAATATTTGGGAGAAATCAGTCTGAGGTCTAGTTGGAATCCAGTTGTGGCCAGAATGGGGTGTCTATAGTATGATATACAATATTTGGTCTAATGACCAACTATCTTATGAAACTCAAAATATGGCTAATTTTCCCATCATTTAGGTGGAGAGTTAAGATTTGGCATGTGTAAGATTGTATCAAATTTATCATCATGATCCATGCATCTATGAGAAGGCTCCCAAGTATAATTTGTCACTGTAGGAGATAGACTTGGTGTGGGTAAAATAAATGTGGTTGAAATATGAGGAGGAAGGCTAGTTGAAGGATCAAAAATTATATCCAACCATTATGATCCTTGCATGGCATCATCAAGGAGCATACTCGTAAGAAGCTCAATAGTGACTACAGTAAAATGGGAAGAAGTTGGTACATGTTTGATATCAGACCTACAAACATTAATGGAATATTAAATAATTTTAGGTGAAGTAGAAGGAGAATTTTATGTATATAAACTAGATTCATTATAATGTTGTAAATAAGACTGATAATGAAGAATTTATACATCCTTGGCTTGAGCATAGTTGACTAAGAATGGGTCATCTCATGAATAACCATCATTGTAATTAGGTGTATGGACATTGATTTATAAGGATTAAATTAATTTTTAGGAGGAATAAGAATGAGAAACTAATTGTTTAGGATTGACTATTGAATCAATAATTTCATCAACTAGATTCTATCAAGAATGAGTCTACAAAGAAGGGGGAATTGAGAGATATTACAAGAATGAAGATATGATGTCTTAATGTTAATATTAATTTCATTAGGATCATCATCATCAAATATAATAAGTTAGGCGGTATGTCACCCACAAATTTAGTGTGTCCATTGTAACCACGATTAGAATTGATGGGATAGTTAAAGTGTTGATATTCATGAAAGGATATGTCAAGTAAAGGTTCAATGCTCAATATTTTAAAAATACCACGTTCTTGGAATTGTTCAAAATTACAAGGATTAGTGTCTCCTTGAATTTTATATATAACATTGTTATGGGGAAATTTAACACATTGGCATGTAGAAGAGTTAATGGCTCTTATGTGATGTGTCCAGGGTCGTCCAAGTAAAATATTATAGGATAGAGGAAAATTAAAAACCATGACTTAACTCTAATTATGATAGGAGGGAACATTATGGGGATATAAACACAACTGAGAGGAAGCATTTTTATTATATCATGGCATTGGAACTTACTTTGGGTAGATTCAATATTACTTTTAGAGTATCCAAGATTCTAAATAAAGTAAAAGGAAGTAATACAAGTGTTGATGTTTCATCAATTAAAGCATGTTTAACTTGAATATCACCAATTTTAACACTAATAAATAAATGAGGACCATCCAAATATATTAATTTTTAATTTGGAATAATATAATCTATATTAAATTTAAATTAGAGATGCATCCAAAGTTTTATCATCTTGTATGGACATTTCTTTACACTTTTGGAGAATTATATCTTCATATCTAGACATGGCAGGTTTTTGTCCTGCAAGTGGGGGTAGAGAGATTTCATTTCAAATAAAATTTGCATTACAAGTTTAATATGATGAGGTGAAGTCATCATGAGTTCAATAAAATGAATCTTAGAGGGAAGGCAAGAGATTTCTATGATGGGAACACACTCATCATATATTGATGGTATTGAACCAAAATAAGATAATAATGCACAATAATAAAGTAATTTTGTTGATTAAAGATATGAAGTACATTTAAATGGGGATGAAATATTTTTTTTTAAATTTGGTTGATTTAGTCTGATTATGTGGATTAAACTACATCAAGATGCTCAGTATAATTTGTTGTATAGGATAATTAAAAATTGCCTATATCGAGCTAGTTGATGTAGTTGTAACAGAATAAGGAATTAAAAATACTTCATCAATCTAGTTGATGTAGTTTCAATATAATAATAAAATATAAATAGACTCAATCAAGCTAGTCGATGCTAGTTTTTTTAGATATAAGAATAATGCCCTGCATCAAATTAGTTGATGTAGTTGGTTTTGATTTGACTGAATGTATCAAGATGACTAATGTGACATAAATAAAAAGATGAAATATAAGAGACTATGTCAATTTGGATAATATAGTTAGGAAGTGATTTTTATATGAGATTAAATTGGTTGAAATAGTATGAACTATTGGATGTGTGGGTAATTATATTAGATTGATTGATGTAGTCAAAGGAGATGAACTAGTATTAACTTCCATATGCTCAACATCCATAAAATGAGATGGGTATGTGTCTTGCATAGTTATGTAAGTGGAAAATGTGTTATAATAAGAATGTGGATAAGGATAAATATAAGATAATACAAACCACATTTTATTCATGTTGACTACATTTTCATCATTGAGTAAGGAATGAGGGTTAGCCAAGATTTGTAAAAGATTGGAGGAAGGAGTCTGGGTAGTATTATTGGGTTGATGATTTATAAGTGGGCCTTTATAAATGTTAAGGTGATTATTAGCCTAATTGATATCCTCATGATTAGCTTTATAATCATGGACTTTAGCTACCTTGTCATAAGATTGTTGACATTCAGTAATCATAATTTCATGATCAAAATTGGGAACAAGGAGAAACTCAAGATAAAAGTTCCTAAGTTTACTACATGTTTCATGAGAGTTTACCCAAATTGTTTGATACCAAAATAATTTTTTAAGATCATACCAATGTTCGTTAGGGCGAATAGGGTCAACTTATCTTGTTAAAGGCTTAGAAAAAAAAAATTAAAATTATACCAGTGAAAGAGATTTTTAAATGTCAACATTATTTAAATAAAATGATTAAGAGGGAAGAGGTTGGAAGGTAATTTCCATGAAAGGTTAGGAAATATTGTTTGAGTAAATTAGTGGAAAGAAGAATAAACAAGATTTAGAATCATTAATTAATAATTTATAAGGTATAAACAATAAATGATAGAAAGAAAGAACAAATACCAAAATAAGAAGAAATACTATTAACTCTAGGAATGAGACCCAAATGATACATTTTATTCAAACAAATGATTTACTTTATCTTTCCCATACAATTGCCTATAAATGTTTTTCCTCTTCTTGCATGAATCTTCTTTTCCTTATGACTATTTAACTTCCTTTTGACACCTATATTTATATTTTATTATAATTAAATAAAAATATATTAAATCTCATTACCCTTTACCCATGCTAACACTCAGATGGAGTTAAAAAGGTATCTCATACCGAGACACATAAAGGCCCTAAAATTTAATTTTTTAAATTTTTTGTGATTTTAAAAATGTGTTTGACATTACTACCTAACTATTCTACTCTTTATGGCCTCTTGTCAGTGCTCCATCCCCTTCTACAACTAACTAATCTAAAAACCTCAAATACATTTATAATTTAAAAAAATCATAAACTTATTTCACTTTGCTCAAACCTCTTACACTTTTTTTCAAATACAAATAA
>JARHVA010002587.1:1930000-1997500 GCA_037957365.1 Torreya grandis
ATCCATATCAAGTCATATTTAGGTCACTCCCTTGCTCAGCTGGTCTATGTTATTAGATTCTGATGCTATGATATTTGATTAAAAGTTGATGTATTTATCATATTTATAATTTTTTGTTGATTATGTATGAATTATTTGATGTACTTGATATTTTATTATAGTTCATTATTGCTATATCATTTATCAATTTTTGGATTAGATACTACTAATAGATACACTCGATGGTTATAAGTACTACTTATGAGCTAGGTTGGATGTTGGAATTGGATTTTAGGGTAGTAGAGTGGTTTTGAGTATTTGGATGAGTTTTGACAAGTAACCTGGTATTCTTGGTTAGTGTTGTGCCTTTGGACAATCTTATTGATAATTTGTGCAATCTTATGTTATTCTCGCTTTTCACTCCTTATTTTTGTGTCTTGTCATATTATTATTGATCCCTACATGTTATTGGTGTCATATCCACCCATTTGGACTCCTAATTCTCTCTCCTCTATGCACTATTCACCACCCTAGTTCCACTTGACTCACCCTCACTTGTCTCAAAATCCTTATGAGACCTACCTAGACCTATCTCCCCATGACACCCCCTTTCACATGTTTTATTTCCTTGGTGAATAGTTAAGTGTTGATGGCCTAGTTAATTGATCATCATGATATTTATACATTTAATAATATTTAAAATAATATCTAATTTTATTATTATTATTGTTATTGTTTACCTTTATTAATTAATGGTTTCTAAACATTTAATTGGTATTTAAATAATATATATCCTTATTATTTAATTTTATAATTAATTATGATATTCTTTTATTAAATTCTCAACCATAATTTGAAAAGATGTCATTAATGACCTTTGACCTGGGAGAGTTGGCATAGAGGTCTCACGGGGGTCACATGGGTAATGGGGCGATGCATTTAGGGGAGATAATTTATCTCTCCTCATTAAATAATGTATGAGAGAGGGTATGGTGAGTTGGAGGGAGTCAATAAAATGTTAGGGCGTGGTTGGGGAGAAAAGAGGCATAGGGGAGAAGAATGGTAGAGGACATGTAGAGAGGAAGGTAGTAGGGAATAGAATATAAGGAGTGAGAAAAGTATAGAGGGCAAGTGGAAGGAAGGGAGGTGTAGGGGAAAAGAATGTATAGAGGAGAGGGTTGGTAGGTATAGAGGAAAACAAGAATATGGTAGGGGAGAAAAGGAAGGAAAAATGTAGGTAAGGATGAAAAAAAGTATGCAGAGGGTTTAGAGTTTGGTGGCTTGACCTAAAAAACTAGGCATTGAATTTTAGTTGGGGTTAACCCACACTACAAGAAAAAGATGTATTGCTAGTCCATTTTAATAACCTTAATGACATTGTATGAGCTTGTATCCCTTCTTCATCCTAATTAGGTATGCCATTCCTAAATTTAAACCATTTAACTTCTTGGAAAGAATAATGGCTATTAAATTAAAATCCACAAAATTCATTATTCCTCTTTTGTATATGAACTGGCAAAGGATGGATCAATTTTATTAATTTTATGTCTTACACATTGATTTGGGTTACTCTCTAAACCTAGGAATACTTGAGTATTTATGGGTAGTATATTTCAATTTTATTATATAAAAACCATGACTTGGGAAATCCAAACCTATTATTGTGTTAATGTGGCTAAGCGTGTGTATGGTCAAGCCCTCTCTTTTGAGGGACATTGTGTAAATTGAAATGACTATGTTGCTTGCCCTTATGATACTTAAATGAATGGATTTAAATTATATAATACCTATTTTTTTGATGTCAATGATTTAGGCTACTATCCTTTTATGATTTATTAACCTACATTACCTTGATTTGGTGTTGTACCCTATTCTATCAGTTGCATGCCTACAAAATTTGATTTACAAGTAAAAATTATGACAAATAGACCTAGGGAATGTTTAATCTCAAGACCTATTATCTTGGCTATTTTATATTTTTCCATTTGATTAATTGATTTGAGCTTAATTGATTGGTATGTTTATTATAAATTTATAGTCAAGAGGCTAATGGGATGACCACATACTTAGAAGGGATTCATGTTGGTTATTTCAGATGTTATATAAAAGGATTAGTTATTAATCCCTTACTATGCCCTTCAACAACTAGTAATTAGTTATCACCACTTCCAATTTATAGCGATGATGGCTTGGTTATTTTTGTCTTACCTTATAATGGTGATGATGTCTTTTGTTGGTGTTATGTTATTGTGTTGTGATTTATATTGGTTTATAATCTAACTTGATTATAACTTCCTCCTTAACCCTATTTTTAAAAACCACCATCTAGTTGATGGTTGGGGTGGTAAGGGCCATTGGTGGTTGGGATCATAAGGATGGTTGGGAGGGTTTTTGATGCTCTATTCTTGGTTGACTTTGTGGATAGGTATGATGTACTTATAAATGTTTATTAAATGTTGGTTATCTCTTTATTAGTGTATATGTTATATTAATTTCATATAACATGACTAGTAGATGCAATTGTTATTATTCTCATTGGATTTCAGTTTAGTTACGTTTAGCTTGTGGTATTCTAACATTGTATATGGATAGGGAACCTTTGGAATTAAGAAGTATACACTTATGTTGATGATTATGAGATGATATGTTAGAGTTTACATGTAGTTTTAAATTCAATCTTTCAGATACACTGGGTTTTATCTTAGATTATTAATCAGTTATTCCTTACCGATGCTATAGTGATACATCATATTGTTATCATGAGTGATTATTTATTATTAGACTACACTTATAATAATTTTTGAGGTAACAAACTATAATTGGTTTTGCCACACTTAGTGTAGCAAAATATTTCATTGTGCCATCTTATAGATCTTCAATATGTTCACTTGACATAAATTGTCATGGCAAATTGAGTAGTGACTTGTTTACACAAAGAGTTTGCCTATTTTTGTGTTTAGGCATACTTAAGTTTTATATTGGATTGATAGTTTATCAATTGTTAATGTTATACTAGTATATTGCCTTGTTATCTTCATCATGGATCATATGGTATTGATGTTGTACCCACTTCAAGAGTGCCATTTATTCCTTATGTAGGCTTATGGACTTTTTATATGTATTAACTTGATATGTTAATCATGGTACCTAAATGGAGATTTGTGTAGGAAAATATATTTCTTATTGTGGTAATTTGGGTATGCTTGAGTATACTCACTTGGATTCATAGCAAGCTAGAATCTTAGTTTGAATATTAGCCATTGAGTGATAAGTTATTATTTCTTTTGGATAAATACATACATGCATATGCTCATTTCCTCTTATATATGTTAGAACTACTCTTGGTATAACATGAGGAGATAAAGTTATTGTTTGGTGATTTTCAATTTGTGTATGGAGTATAGAGACTCCTTGGATGTTTTGAGTTGTAGGTGGTATTATTAGAGTATGTACATTTTAAAATTGGAATAAAATGCCAATTCATGAATGAATAAAATTATCTTAAGCCACCTATAATATGAAGTAAATTGTAATTGTCATATGATACATTCCCTTACTTATATGATTATATTGCTAAATATGGGTGAATATTACATATGAGTATAACTTTATGTGTTGGATATGCATATGATCTTCTTTTATTAGCTATATTTTTACTCATTGTGTAAGGCATTACTATTAATATGAGATGGGTATGTATGTTTAGTTCATGAGCAAATTTGATACTTGTATGATCTTCAAACTAGTTCACTTTTGAACCATTATATGCTTGAGTAAATTATATTATACATAGGATAAATGTACCACTCCTTCATGTTGAATATACTTAGTATGATGTGAATTAAAGTTGTGAATTATTCCCTTGCCAAACTCCTTGGTTGTAGGAGTAATTGTGTCTCAACTATTATTATTGTAATAATTTCCTAATTTCATATATGGCTGGAAAACACTAAGGTTAATGAGAAAGTTGAACTGGTTAATATGATTTCCTTACCTAAACCATGGGTTGAAAAATTAGTTAATGTTAGGATATATTTATGTTGTCTACCATGTACTTTGAGGTGTATTAATTCCTCTTTCAATTATTGTACTGTATTGGCTATTTTCCAATATGGAATTATTTATACCGATTCTATAAATGGATGTTATTATATCATTATTGGTTAGATGAGTAGTTAACACCATTTATGTACTTGACCAATTATCTTGGGTCATAGAAAGAAAGCTATTAAGTTGATTGAAATATCTTCATGCAAATGTTAATTTAATGTATTCTTATGAGTCTTGGCGTAATCCATGTGTACTGAAACTAATAGCTAGTTGTTATGCAAGTTTTGTCAATTAGGACATTGTTCTATTAGTTTCCATGTTATGGGCTTGTTTGACCCAATGATAGCATTGAATGCTAAATTTAAATTTTTTGGTTGTATGCATGTGAGTACACTAAGTGAGTATCACTTGGTTAAATACGCAAGGTTTGGGATCATTATGAATCTAAATGCATACTTTGATATGCAACTTCATAAAAAAATTGGGTTTGTTTTATTTGTTATTAGATAGTGTTTCTATTCTAAGGAACTCTAGGATTAGTAGAGTTTTTATTTGGTGACTATTGAATTATCCCAATGAAGTAGAATTGTGAAGTAATTCACAAGACACTTAGCCTTTCTAACTAAAGTTTATGGCATTTTTATATTTTTATTAATTCTATAATGTTCTGTGCATTCATCAAAAGAAATGATTCAAAGGAATCTGGATTTTATCCTATGTCAATTATTATCACCCCTACCCTTGGTTAGGGTTAACCCTTCCTGAATCTAGTTATGTCAGGGCAAGTCTCACCTACCAACCATTAAATTATATGGGTGGGTCAATGGGAGTTAAATGGTTTATGATTTACTCTTAGAATCATGGGAATGATGTTTGGTATCTATGGTTGGCTTGTATGGGTGTGACTTCCTTAGATACTTGGAAAATTATGACCCAAGGAAGACTGAGGGTTTAACCTAAACTTAGAGGGTATAATAGGGTAAGAAAAAGGGCTAAATTTCTTGGGTAAGTCAACAAAGCATGAACTCTCTACTCATGGAAAGGTTTTCCTTTATTTACTAGTAAAATATGAATTTGCATTGGTGTGTGAGCTAGTGCTTGCACTATGGATGGTTTTATTGGAGTGGAAATGTCTCCACGAGGAGATTTGCTTGTGGATAGAAAGGATGCCCTACCTTTTTATTTCAGTTTATAACAAGTTGTTACACAAAAGATTCTCATAATGTCATCATGGGAATAGCTATGGTAAACAACCATAGTTTATGGATTGGCCTAGGTGTCACTATAAGTTACTAGGGGCAATGATACAACCATTTTATTGTGGTGGAAATACTTTGGAGGCATTGAATCATCTAATGTATTGGAATTTTAAGCAAACATAAAGGGTTTTGATGGCTAATACGTTACCTGACTAGTTGAATGACAACTGTTATGCATTTTAGCTGGGGTAGGCTTAGTTTTGTTAGCCTATTTTGAGTTAAATTTATGAATCAAGTGTCTTCATAACTGCAAAAAGGGGTGAAGCTAACTATTTTAAGAATGTTTATTATTATCATAAATTAGTTTTACGTTTATGATGTATGTTTTATTCATGGATATGCTCGATCCCATGTATATGTTGATTTATCCTAGTTGGGTTATACACCCATGGGAATGTCTATTTAGACTTGATTTCATCTTGAAACCTCTGAGGACATCTATTGATACATTGGATATGTCCTACATCCATGAGGATATTTATTGCAAGTTCTAATTAAACTTACTAATTATGAGGAATTATGATTCCTGTATTAGTGTTATGGTACTCTCCTTGAGCCTTGGTTAGGGTCTCCCCTTCCCAAATTGATGTTGTATTAAAACAAGCATCTCCATTTGAACTTTTAAATGTTGGATTTAGTCAGTGAGTTCAATCAAGATTAATTTTGTTGTTGGAATCTTAAGATAATGCCTAGATGCCCATTGATTACTTGATTAAGGAAGCCATCCAATGAGGTTGAGGTATGATATATTGGGAGGTCTAAGGGTGTAGCTTAAGCCTATAGGGGTGAGTGTGATTGACTTACATGATCAAGTTAAGAATTTTGGGGATTGCTCATGTGTTATCATTGATGGGTATATGATGTCTTTTGCATGACATCTACATATCAGGTGGACCAATGTAGGTTCATGGACCTTTGTGATTCACCAACCTATGTGTTTGACTATTATGATGTGGAAAAATACCTTGACATAGTTACCTATACTTGAATATGTAATTATCTTATGTTATTCATTCATTCATGTATATTTTTATATGTCTATTTTATAAGCTTTGTGAGATGTGAAAATGCTTAATCATGTGAATTGTGTGAACTTTTTGTACAACCCAACTAGTTGTCTAGGTATTCTAGTTATGTTACATATGTGATCTTATTTTTTTAAACTAAAAAAGTGTTTTAGTTGAAAATGTGTGTTCTGTAACTCCTCTTTTGGAAGCTATATCTCTTCTTTAGGCTACCAAGGTATAGTGTTGTGATGTATTTTATAATCTTGCATCATTATTTTGGTTATGAAAATCAATACAAGTATGACGTTGAGGGTAAAGAGACACTATTTCTATAATGGTTTAGACTAGGTACATGATAGGAAGTGGAGTCTCTCATAGGCTTAAAATACACTCCACCCCTTTGCACAAGGTAGACACATAATTCGTTTAGAGTGCACACCACATGAGACACATTTTGGCCATGGGACCCTCTTGTATAATGGACATGTTATGGTTTAGTGTTCTTTAGCCACCTCTCTAAGGTTGTTTCTAAATAGCCTATGTGTAATATCTTTGTGTAAGCCTTGTGAAGCACCAATTGGTCCTACATTATGTATGTTTATGTAAATCAATAAAAAAAGTACTTGCTGAAATGCATGTATGTGTTGGCATGTGCATGAAAACATCTATTATTGAAGTATTGCCTTGCAATACCTGATGTATATATATTTTGGTATGAATATATTTATGTATTATTTTATGCTTGACTAAAAATTATGATAGTTTTATGTTTATAATGAAAATTATAAGTCTTGATCAGGTGGATTTTGTTATTTTAGGTACCCATCTTTCTTATTTTTCTACTTATTGCCATGAGGTAAGTGTAATATGATGGTGAAATTTTGATTCCTATAACCATCATGTGAGATCACAAATTGTTTGGAGAGTATTTAATAAACCTTTGGGTAGCATGTAAGGCTTGGGTTGTCTTCTCCTATTTCTTAATATGGATAGTGTGGGATGTTGCACTATCGAATGAATGGTATTTGTTAGTTTGGAAGTAACTATTCAAAATGGGTTACTATCCTATGGTAGTCATATATAATGAATTTTGGTTAAATTATACATAAGGAATAATTTGTGTTAGTAAAGACACTATTTAAGGTTGGTTTATATTTTAAAATCTTGATGGGATTGTAAAATTTACAACTATGGTCATAAAAGTTGCAATTTTTTTGTGGGATGTTCTCCTCTTGATAGGAGGGATGTCTAGCTATTATTTGGTTCTCTAGCAAATTTTTTATCTATATAATTGAAATTTGTTAAAGCTTCCTATCTTTTACAATCCTTTAGTTGAAAAAGGTGTGATTGGAAGGTAATAGGAGCTTTTGTTGGCATTTTTTGAGGTTTATGTATATGACGATTTAAAGCTATAATGTTTTATGATAGCTCTTTATTATTATTATAGTGTCATAAAATGACACATGAGTCAACAAGATTTTTATTATGGCTTGGATTAAGAAAATACATAACTATAATTATGATTCCTATTGTGAATAACTAATGTATCTTACCTGGATGATATATTACATCCTCTTACTTACTATTATGTAAGTTGATTATTTATTCAAGTTAATATTATGGTCAAGTAGTGGAACCTTTGAAAAGAGAGTGATTAATTCCTTATGAACAACTGAGTCCTCAGTTGTTGATATGGTCATTGGGATGGATCCTCTCTAAGAGGGGGAAGATATTATGATCCTTCCCTTGTGCACCTTGACATGACTACTTAAATAATTGATTTAGCATGTGTATAGTTGTTATTGCACTCCCTTACTTAGTTTGTATATGTTATTGGATTTTGATGCTATGATATTTGATTTTAGGTTGATGCATTTATCATGTTTATAATTCTACACTTAATGATGTATGGATTATTTGATGTACTTGATATTTTATTATAATTTATTAATGCTTTATCATTTATCAATTTTAGGATCAAATACTATTGATGGATATACTTGATGGTTGTAGGTGTTACTTATGAGCTAGGTTGGATGTTGGAATTGGCTTTTGGGGTAGAGAAGTGGTTTTTAGCAAGTGGATAAGTTCTGATAGGTAGCCTAATATTCTTAGTTAGTGTTATGCCTTTGGATAGTCCTATTGATCATTTGTGAAGTCTTATGTTATTATCACTTTGTCACTCCTTGATTTTATGTCTTGTCATTTTATTATTGATCCCTACGTGTTTTTGGTATTGTATCCACCCACTTGGACTACTTATTCTCTCTCTCCTCTATGCACTATTAACGACCCCAATTCCACTTGACTTTCCCTCACTTGTTTTAGAGTCCCTAAGAGACATACCTAGACCTACCTCCCCATAACACTCCCTTCTCTATGTTTTATCTCCCTGATGACTGGTTAAGTGTCGATGGCATAGTTAATTGATCATCATGATATTTAGATATTTAATAACATTTAAAATAATATCTAATTTTATTATTTTATTGTTATTATTTATCTTTATTAATTGGTGGCTTCTAAACTTTTTATTGGCATTTAAATTATATATATAATTTAAATTTCTAATTAATTATGTTATTATTTTATTGGCTTCTAATCCATAATTTTAAAATAGGTCATTAATGATCATTGACTTGGGAGAGTTATCATGGATGTCTCATAGGGGTCACATGGGGAATGGGTCAACCTATTTGGGGAGAGAATTTCTCTCTCCTTATTAAATAGCATATGGGATAGGGTATGGTGAGTCGGAAGGAGTTAGGAAAAATTCAAGGGGTGGTTAGGGAGAAGAGAGGCATAGGGGAGAAGAATGGTGGAATATGCATAGGGAGGAAGGAAATATGGAAGAGAAGATGGGGAGGGAATAAATCATAGAGGTAGGTGGAAGGAAGGGTGGTGTAGGGGAGAAGAATGAGAGGAATGCATAGAGGAGAGGGATGATAGGGTAGAGGAAAATAAGAACATAGTGGGGGAGAAAAGGAAGGAAAAATGTAGGTGAGGAGAAAAAAATTATGCAAAGGGTTTGGAGTTTGGGTGGCTCATCCTCATAAACTAGGCATTGAATCCTAGTTGGGGATCAACCCACACTATAGGAAAAAGAGGTATTACTAGTCTATTTTAATAACGTTAATAACATTGCATGAGCTTGTCTCTCCTCTACATCCCAATTAGGTATGTCATTCCTAACTTTAAACTAGTTACCTTCTTAGAAAGAATAATGGTTATTAAATTAAAATCCATAGAATTCATTATTTCTCTTTTGTATATGAAGTACCAAAAGATGGATTGATTTTATTAATTTTATGTCTTGCACATTGGTTTGAATTATTCTCTCAACCTAAGAATACTGGAGTATTTATGGGCTATATATTTCAATTTTATTATATAAAAATCATGACCTAGGAAATAAAAACCTACTAATATGTTTAATGTGGCTGAGTATGTGTATGGTTAAGCCATCTCTTTTGAGGGATGCCATGTGAATTGAAATAGATGTGTTGTTTAACCTTATGCTACTTAAATGAATGGATTTAAATTATATAATCCCTACATTTTTTATGTCAGTGACTCAGGGAACTATATTTTTGTGATTTATTAACTTATGTTACCTTGATTGGGTGTTGTACCCTATTCCATCAACTATATGCCTATAGAATTTGATTTATGAGTAAAAAACATGACAAATAGACATGGGAATATTTAATCTCAAGACCGATTGGCTTGATTGTTTTATATTTTTTTGTTTGATTAGTCGATTTGGGCTTTATTACATTAGATGGGAAGAATGTTATTATTTTCATATACATATTATTTCATCATGGAAAATAGACCTAAGTCTTTAAATATTAAGGGTAGGTCTTTTGGTGGTTATGATATTTCTTGGGATTGTGTAAATTGATTTAGGGTCTTAATGCTTAAAGGAGTTAAGTGCTATGAGATTTATGGTTTTAGTGGGATACTATAATTATTTTTAAAATTAAATTAAAATCGATTGGACCTCTTAAACTTATAAGGATTGAGTTTTATCCATCATTAACATATTCCCTGAATTGAATTGGGTTGGGATTTTATTTGAATTCATTATATAAGTATATGGAATGCAATACTTGGGCTATATGTATATATACTTCAATTTGGGAAGAATTTATATATTTTATTATTTTATTTAAAGATTTAGGTCTAGTTGGAATAATTATATGCAATACATTGACCATTTCTTGGCTCGTCATAACCTGAATAATTATGTTATTCCTGTGATTTAACCTATTTGGGAATATTGGGCTATTATTCCTAATTTATTTAAAGGGTCTGGGTAGTAAAATTAGTAAAAAAATATGAAATAATTAATATAATGATTTGTGTAAATTAGATTATAATTTTGAACTTTCTAAAAATAGTAATAAGAGGGAGAAAATAAGACTTAGCTAAAAATTGATTGATACAACTGAGACAGGGTTTGAGATTCATTATACAGGATTGGGAAATTATCACAAACCAAGATTTGATCTTTGTTTTATGATTAGACAAGAGCACCAAAAGTTAATAAGAGAGGCACTAGCATGGTATTCCACCTCTACCACTATTGTCTAGGAGATCTGAGCTTTTTGGGTTTTATTTGCTATGCCTATGTGACCCTATCTATGAAGTTTTGGTAGTTAAAAGTCTAAAGAACTCCCTATAGAGTAGATTTTATCTTCAAACCCTATACTCCATTATGATTTAACTAATTTTTAGAAAGAGTGGTGGTTATTGTGTGTAATATTCACTAAATGTGTATTCACACCCCTTATGTGGGCATGTTACCTACATACCAATACTTTGAAGAGGGATGAAATCATATGTAGTTCTCCCACTTGATGTGTTTTGTGCAATAGAGTGTATGGATATGAAAAATACTAAATTATATGTGCTTGAGGTGGCTAGGGACTGGTTTATGGATTTGAATAAGCTTGTAAGTGTATTAGTTGGTTATATGCAGAGAATAGAGAAGATTTCTTGAGTAGTCTTGCTTGTTTAGTGATATTTTCTAACCCCATCCAATTGATATTTGAATGGGATTTTATAGGGATCTATGGGTCATGGGTTGAATGTGCTTACATTAGGATGACAAGGATAAGTGTGGGGAATCATAAAAAACTAACTATTGGGGCTAAAAATGTATTTGGACATAAGCATCAAAAGTGGACAAAAGTGGCACCAGTGTTATAGTCCAAGTGTAGCATTATTATCTTGAGCTGATGAGGCTTAGGGGGATGGATTAGTCATAGAAAGATTAGTTTGGTTGAGCTAAGATTAAGTTTGGAAGGTTATAGATGACTGGGAATTAGTTAAAAGATGCCTATGAGGGTCATGAAAGCAAGCAAGAGGGACCTATGGGTTGCATGTCACAAGCCACACTCAAGTTACCAATTTTTACATTTTATATGACTACATTTTCCTCCCTTTATTCTAGTGATGTAGTAAATTGAAATACTATGATAAAGGAAAAATAGAAAGTGTACCTGAACTTACCTATAAGGATGAAGCTCATAAAACTATGTGATGTTGGGTGTGTATAGAGAAAACACACTATGAAATATGAATCTAAAACAAAGAGTAGATCAATTCTTACTAGATACATTATATCTAAAATTAAAATAAATAAAATTAGGTAAGAGAGAGAGGAAAAATAATATTGAATACACCTTACCAAGTACATGAACTAATACAAAACTTGTTGTGATGCTAAGTGATATTGGATGATGCTAAGTAATGCTAGATGATGTTGTACCAAGAGTAATATCATGAATGGAACTTAGTGCTCAATTCCTTGAGAGTGACTCAAGAATACAAAGGCTATCCCTTTAGCTCTATAATCACGCACTAAGTAAAGCTAGGTGGTCATGCATGTGTTAATTAATGTTTGGATTATATGTCCAATCCCTCTGAATAGGTGGCTCAAGAATACAAAGGCTAGGTAGTCCTTTGGCTCCATTATTTCCCCATGAAGTGAAGATATAAACTAATATTGGTATGAAATGTATTTCATATGAGATGGATCTTAAATCCCATGAATGTACTATGATCTGATAATATTAGTGTGGATAGTTTAATGTATTCTATAAAACTAGGCCACTCTTGGCCACTCTAAAAGATGGAGATTAGGCTTATATGAAAGCCACTCTAAAACTAGGCACTAGGCTTGAATGAAAGCCATTCCAAAATGTTGAGGTTAGGATTGTATTAAATTCACTTTGAAATGATGCCAACCACATGCAAATGGAATAAGGCACACAACTACTAAAAATACCTAGGTAATGTTAAACTCAAAAAGAAAAGAAAACAAATGTGTCGCACACATTACCCCCAATCAATGGTGTCTAAAACATGGATTTGATTTGGAAGTTATACCAAATGTCATATCTAAAAATGGAAGTAAGAGCCATAATGCCATGCATAATTCCCCTTATATCTAGATTTTCTGAGCAAAAGTGTAATAAAGACTATTGATTTTGACTAGTTTGACTATGCAAAACTATAGTTGAACCTACTTTTCTACCTACTTCTAGAAAGTCTAGTTTTTTTTGCTATTTGGACAAGAGCACTAAAAATAAATAGTAACAACACTAGGACTATATTCCAATCTCATTGTTATTGTCTTGGGCTAAATCTAATGATTGTTTTGATATTTTAACTATTTACTTGTCCTATTTTGACTGTTTTGATGTCTAGTTGTTATTTTGGGTGTGTTGAAAGTTGGGTTTTTTATTTTTAAGAGCTCTAATCTCTATGACAAAACCCTTGTTTATTTTCCCCTCTTTTGAGGGTAGGAATGAAGACCCTACAATGACTTCCCTTAGAAGAAAGATCCCTACTAGTGTGTGATGCTGTAAATATACATGATAGAGCAATGATAAGAGGCAAGATATCTCAAGATATAGCATGATTTGTATTGAGAGATTGTCAAATCAATAGGCGTATGCCTAGATATATATAACAATGTAATAATATGTGTAAATTATTGAAATGGAATTGAAAGTGTTAGTTTTTAGTTATCATGGAGGGATGCAACATGATGAGCTCAGAATATAGCTCATTTTGACACAAGAATTCTTTTGAATAATCTCAAATAGGATACTATCTTATGAAAATCATAGGTTGTTAAGTAACTATTATATGTAAAATAGGTATTTGTTTTGTTTACGATTAACCAAAGACTAAACCTACACTCTACCATTAACATCTAACATAATTGCATGTTTTAGTGATTGTCTAATTAAAAGGGATGCTCAAAGATAGGTGATTCCAGTAGCATATAAAGGAAGTTTGATTTTGATTTCCATTTGAAAAAGTTTCAGACTCATAAGCAACATCATTCCTTAGAAAGAACAAATCTACGGACTCTGCAGGCTCAAACTATGGACTCTGTAGGCTCAAACTATGGACTCTGTAGGCTCAAAACTATGGACTCCGTAGGCTCAAATCTACAGACTCCATAGGCTCAAATCTATGGACTCCATAGGCTGAAATATACGGACTCCACAGGCTGAAATGTATGAACTCGATAGGTTGAAATCTATGAACTGCATAGGTCACTTCTTTCTACTTTGTAGGGTCAACTCTAAGGACTCAATGGAGACAAGGAGTTGAATGAGCCAGCTAGAAACTAAATAAAAGGAGAAGAATCATTCCAGCTGGTGTTTGCTAAGAAGATTGATTGTTTTCTATTTTGAAGGATTTGTTCATAGTATTTTAAGACATCTAGATTCTAGTTCTATTATAAACTGATACTCCTATTTTCTAGTATAATTGGATTTCTAGGAAATCCAATCTCCTATCTTTAGATATTGGATTAACTAGGAATCCCTATTTTACTGCATATCTATTCTAAGTTAGTTGTATCAATATATAATGAAGAACATGTTACATTCAAATATATAACAAATAATAGAGAATACAGAAGACATTTTTAACGTGTGTTACAGAATACAGTCTAGCTATAATTGTTTGTATGAATTATTATTTCCAAGGTTGATTAAATTCTATTCTTAAATCTGAAAGGTGCAAGGGCCCACTCTGCTCAGAATCAGGAATCTCTATAGGTATTTAGGTAATATTATGTTAATTCTTAAATTTAAGTTAATTAGTATTTTGGTAATAATTGAATTTCTTAAATACAATTAGATTTAGAAAGCACAAAGTATTCCTTTATTCAAAGTGTCTCTTTTCCAGCAAGTGTGTTATTTCTTTCAAACAACAAGTGTGTTATTTCTTTTCTAGTAAGTGTATTATCTCTTTTCTAGCAAGCGTGTTATTTCTTTTAAACAACAAGTGTGTTCTTTCTTTTCCAGTAAAGTGTGTCATTTCCTTTTCATTAAATGAGTGGCTTACAAAGTTCTTTTGTTTGTTTCCATCAAGAGTAAATTCATTAGTTCTAAGAACATTTCTAGATAAGGATAGATTAGAATTAACACAACACCCCCATATAGTATACATATAGATCTATTATCTTAAGCCTTACTACAAATAGCTTTAGACACCAACCCTGGTTGATAAGACATCAATTTGAGCATTGATTAAATGAGAGTTATATGACAGCTCATCATTTTTGGTGCCATTGCTAGGGATCATGGTGTTAGTAAGGTAACCATTATTGGTCTAGGGTAAAAGAAAAAAATATACAGAAAAATTACAAAATTTCCAAAAATATTCAAGTTGATGAACCATCCCAGAGATTCTAAAGGACAATTCATTCCAAACTCTCCACTAGAACCACAGGTTGAGACTCCTTCAACATCTTCATGTAGTGAATTAGAAAACGTAAGTGAAACTCATCTACATGGATCTTTAGAAACAAGGATAGAAACCAGGATACTGCCACAAGCAAGCCCAATCGGACAAATTCCTAAAGATCAGTATCTCATAGTAAGACATCACTTAGGAATTGCCAAAGATTTGGAAGAAGCATTTCAAAGATCCATAGATGAGGAAGATTTTGAAAACCTTAAACAACCCACAATCAATACCACAAACATCTAGTGGGAAGATAACCCTAGTTTTGAAACTTCATCTGAAGAAGAGAATATGGCTCTTCAACAAAATCTACCAAATCCACAACTGGCACAGGGAAGGACTTTCTCTTTTCTAATTATTGTAGATCCTACTGATCAAACCCCCATGAAAAATATTTCACCTATAAATTTTCCAAATTTTTGGGGAAGATCTACTGAAGATCCTGATCAATTTTTGTTTGAGTTCAAAGTGTTGTGTCAAACCTATGACTATACCACAGATAGCCAAAAATTAAACTATTTCCATCTACACTTAAAGATTCAGCCATGAGATGGTTTATGGGATTACCTAGTAATTCCATTAGAATGTGGGATGACATGGAAATAGAATTCTTAAACAAATACCAAGATTACTATAGGGTTTGAGAGAGAAAGGAAGACTTCTTCAAAATTAAATAGAATGAAGATGAATCTTTAGAGTATTATTTGGACAGGTTCATGTTCACTCATAAAAGAAGTAGTTATCCACTCATTGAATAAGTCTAGAAATTAGTATTTTTAAAGGGATTGGATGAAACACTAGGGATGATTTAAACCTGATGGGAGGAGGAGACATAAATAAACTAGATTTTAATCAGATTTTAGAGTTGTGTACCAACTATTTTCAAACAAAACTTGGAATTAGGAGAGGGAGAACTGGGAAATATAATGAAGTTGGAAAGCTAATGGAAGAATTTGCAAATCTAAAGATAGATATTTTGGTAACATTAAATATTACTTTAGATGGCCTTCAAACCAGGGCTAATGCAATAGAACCATTATCAATTTACTGTCCTAAGTGTAGACAAAAACATGTACTTAGAGATTGTCCCTTAGACAAAACCAACATTTCATCATGTGGGATCTGTGATACCACAGATCATGACACTAAAAATTATTCACTATTGCCTATTTTTAAGAATCAAATGAAAACACAGAGCCAATCTATTGAAGAAATAAATTATATATAGAGACAAAACTTTGTCCCACAAAACCAGGCACAAGGACAATTCAATGAAAGAAACCAAGTTAACCTATGGATGGCACCATGGAATGTTCCAGTCCTTTCAGCCTTTTACAATCAACCTCAAATTAAACCAATCCAAAACCCATGGGGGGGACAAGAGTGGACACCAACATCTCCTTGGATGATGCCACCATCACAACAACAATGGGCACCACAACAACAGTGGATGCCATAGCATTATCAGCCATGGAATCAATAGTGGAACCCATAGTGGGGTCCACAACAACAATTTTCCCAACCAAGGAAACCACCCCAACAATAAAATATTATGCCACCTCTAGTCATTCAGCAACAAGGGCAAGTAAACCAACCTCCAATGCCTGCTCAGCCAATAGCAAATCCAAAAAAAAACAACCAACACCTATTTATGTCAATGAACAGGGGGAAACAATGACTGTTGGAGCTATTGAGTGTTCTGATATACACTTAAGGTTGGGAAAAACCATACAAAAACCTCCAATAATCATTTTTGAGATACCTGATGAAAATGAAAAAACAAAGTTATCTCAGCCAAGTACTCAAAAAATTGAAAGCAAGATGAGTCCTAAAGAAAGGAAAGAAAACACTACTATACTAGTAGTTCCTTTTCCTAAAAGGTTAAAAGAAATCAATATTCAATCAGACTCAAACTTGGTCCATGAATTGTAGAACATCAATATTGAGGTACCCCTATTGCAAGCTATTAGGGATATACCTAAATTGAACTAGATCATTAAGAATCTCTGTATCAAAACACCTAGAAGGAAAGCAAAGTATCCAAAAACCATCCATGTAGATGGCAAGGTCACTGACCTGTTGGTAGGGAAACTGTTAGTTTCAAAGTATGCAGATCTAGGAAGCCCAGTCATTACAGTCACAATTAGAGGGAAAAAAATTCCCAACATCTTGGTGGATCTGGGAGCAACAATTAATGTCATGACAACTGATACCCTTCAGACATTGTCTCTTATCAAAATGCAACCTATAACTACCATTTTACAAATGGTAGATCAATTAGTAACCAAACCCAAAGGGATAATAGAAAATGTGGAAGTGTTAATAGAATCTTGGAAATATCTAGTAGATTTCATGGTGCTACAACCTAAAACAAAAAACTTGGGATATCCCATCATCTTAGGTAGACCATTGTTAGCTACTATGGTAACTTTCATAGATTTCAGATTAGGAGATATGACCATCTCCAATGGTTTAGAGTCTAAGTGTATCTCTTTGTATCCTCCTGCAAAACCATCAATTAATCATATACAAGAATTATGGGTGGATGAATCAGATAACACACTATACAATGTGCCATCTTTAGCTATGATCACTATGAAAAAGCACTTGGAGGAACTGAATGAAACCATATATCTAGATTCTACAGACTCTACCAGGCTAAAATCTATGGACATTTCTAGGTCAGAATCTATGGACTCTGCCAGGCTAGAATCTACAGACTCTGCCAAGCCAAAATCTATGGACTCTACCAAGGCAACATCTAAGGACTTTTGCAATATATATTCTACTAAACACTATGGAGCTTCCACTTCACATTCTACTAACACCTCCTTATTTTATGACCATAGAATGATTCAAGAAAGTGTGAGAGAACTAGCTGAACAATAACAAACACACTTCTTAGACATGTTCCATTATTCTTTAGCATGAGTAATCCCTCCTGCAGAAGAATTTGTTGATAACATTACCATGTTCCATAAATTACTTCCTCATTCATGTCCTCTAAACTCATTAATGAGTGAATTCAAAAAAATTGAATCTAATCATCCAGGCACTAAAAAATCATGATACTACCTGAGAAGATTCTAAACATCAATAGTTGGTTGACAAATAAGGAAGAAGAACAACTTTTTGAAGTAATAGAAAGACATACCAAAGCTTTTGCTTAGGATTATGCTAACATGAAAGGGATCCATCCTAGAATCTACACTCATCACATTTTTATAGAGTCTGTCAAACCAATAAGGCAATTGTAAAGGAGGATAAACCTAGCATTAAGTGAGATAGTTAAAACAAAGATCCAAAAATTGTTAGAGGTTGGGTTCATTTACCCCATCTCAAACAGTCAGTAGGTTTCACCTTTGGTTATTGTACCAAATAAAAATGGGAAGTTAAGGGTATGTGTAGATTATAGGGAACTAAACAAAGCTACATTGAAGGACTATTTCCCTTTACCCTTCATTGATCAGGTACTTGATAATCTATCAAGAAAAAAATACTTTTCCTTCCTAGATGGGTTTAGTGGATACAATCAGATAACAATAACAGTTGAAGACCAGGATAAAACTACATTTACATGCCCTTGGGGAACTTTTGATTATTGAGTACTTCCATTTGGACTCTGTAATGCCCCAGCTACTTTCCAAAGAGAAGTTCTAGCAATATTCTCTGACCTTACACATGATTATGTTGAGGTATATATGGATGATTTCATTGTTCATGGTGAAACATACAAAGAAGCTCTTACCAATCTGGAGAAGGTACTAATTAGATGTGAGGAACATCAGTTATCTTTGAGTCATGAAAAATGTCTATTAATGATGAATGAAGGGATAGTGTTGGGACACCATATATCTACAAAAGGCATTCAAGTAGACCCAAAGAAAATTGAGATTATCTCCAACTTGCCCATTCCACAAAACCAAACTAAAATTAAAAGATTTTTGGGACATGCTAGTTATTATAGGCATTTCATAGATAACTTCAGTCAAATAGCTGCCCCCATGTTTGCCTTACTTACAAAAGAGAGTAAATTTGAATGGGATGATAAATGTCAACAAGCCTTTGAGGTTATTAAAGACAAACTCATCACTGCACTAGTGTTGAGGGGACCAAATTGGACTCAGCCATTCCACATCTATACAGATGCTTCCAACACAACAATAGGAGCTATTCTTGGATAGAAAGATGAAGATGACCACATGTATGCCATTTACTATATTAGCAAAAACATGACATCTACAAAAAGAAATTACACCACAACTAAGAAAAATTTCCTGGCTATAGTCCATGCAATAAACAAATTCAGACATTACATAATAGGCTACAAGGTATTTGTCTACACAGACCATTCAGCCATACGATATCTTACAAACAAACCAATTGTAGGAGGAGGAATTATCAGATGGTTGCTACTTTTATAAGAATTTGACATTACCATTATTAACAAACCAAGAAAATTTAATGTGGTTGCAAATTTCTTATCTAGGATGAACACTACAAGTGAAGAACCAATAGAAGATGACTTTTTAGATGAACAATTATTTTATGTTTCAGCAAAATCTCTGTGGTTCACTGATATAGCCAATTATTTGGCCATAGGGAAGTTTCCTATGCATTTTTCAAAGAAAGAAAGAAAATGATTAATTAGAGAAAGTTATTCTTTTAAATGGATTAATGGAATGATATTTAAACTCAGTCCTGATCATGTGTTCCACAGGTGTGTGACAGATATAGAAGCTTATGATATCATGAGAGCATGTCATGATGAACTAGGAGGAGGCCACTACTTAGTGCATTAAATAATACATAATATTCTAGGGGTAGGATATTATTGGCCTCAACTCCATCAGCAGGTGAAGAGATACGTGAAACACTATGATGCTTGCCAAAGAATTGGACAACCAACTCTTTCAATGGAAATGCCTCTTCATCCTCAGCGGGTTTTAAAACCATTTGATAAATGGAGGATTGATTTCATAGGCCCTATGGATCTACCATCTAGAGGAAAAGAGTATCTACTGGTATGTACTAATTATGTAACTAAATGGGTAGAAGTAGAAGTCCTAACCCATGCAAGAGAGGAAATAGTAGCTGATTTCTTGTACTTTAAGATCATGCAACAGTTTGGTGCTCCAAGAGAAATAGTTTTAGATTAGGGACCCCATTTATGTCCAATATGATAAAACATTTCATGTAAGTATATTAGACTCAGCACAAGAAGACATCCCCATATCATCCATAGGCTAATGGACAAGTTAAAGTCACCAATAGGGAACTCGAAACCATCTTGATCAAAATTGTTGACTCTAGTAGAAAAAATTGGACATAGAAGGTACCAAAAATTGTTTGGGCCTACAACACCACTTGGAAAACAACAACTAAATTTTCACTATATGAACTAGTTTATGGTAAGAAACCCCTCTTTTTTGTAAAATTTGAATTACAAACTCTAAAGACTGCTCTTGAAGTAGGAATTGAGTTAGAAGACATGCAAAAAGAAAGACTGTTACAACTCAATCAAATGGAAGAGATGAGGATGGAAGCATTGTAAAGAATATAAATGGTACAACACCAAAGAAGGATTTGGCATGATTCTCAGATCAAATAATGGGAATTCCATCAAGGAGATTAGGCACTTTTATTTGATTCCAAGTTTTACCAATTTAAAGGGAGACTATGAACTAGATGGTTGGGACCCTATCAAATTGAGGAGATCTTTGACAATGGATTTGTTGAGATGATTCCTATTGATGACAATAGAAGGGCCATGATTGTAAATGGACATAGGTTGAAAATTTATTGAAAACCTATCAACAGAGAAGAATTTCTCCAAGAAATAAAGGATCAGGTGGTTGTCCTAGAAGAGCTTATTTCTTCAAAAGAAATAGCTTCCAGTAAAACCATTGATATGGAAGGCTCTACTTCTTCTAGCAACACCTGATCTTTAAAAAAATTTAAAAAAAAACCAACAATGAAAACCCTTAGGCATTGTTGGCAGTCTTGGTTTGAAAACCAGCTTGCTGGTGAGCCAAGTACTGGTAAAATAAGCCTTGTCTAGAAAACCAATTTTACTGGCTGGGCAAGGGAAAAAAGACCAAAACAAAAATGAAATAAATATGAATAAATTATGGATGTCTAATCATTCCCTACACTTGGCTTCCTTAGAACAAACATAATATTCTTTTCTTATCTGTAACTGATCCATGTGACTTGCTGTGTAGGATAGATGGTGGGAAGGGCATATGTC
The DNA here is from genome assembly GCA_037957365.1 of Torreya grandis. Classification (NCBI taxonomy): domain Eukaryota; kingdom Viridiplantae; phylum Streptophyta; class Pinopsida; order Cupressales; family Taxaceae; genus Torreya; species Torreya grandis. The sequence goes on from JARHVA010002587.1 coordinate 1,951,324, forward strand.
TAAGGTAAAGGTACATAGAATAGAATCTATTTATCCATAATTAGTTAATTAATTTTTTTTGATTTGAATAAGATTCTTTCTATTGATATTACTAGGCCTTGAATTAAATTTGATCCCTTTCAAAAATGGAGGAACTGTCAGATCGGATAAACATTTAAAGCGGATGATTTGGTAATGACTATGTGTAATGATTCAATTGACACCTCATGTGCTTAATCTTATAATGATGATGATGTGATTTCCTCAAGTCACTTTCAAAAAAAGAGCCATAATCACAAACATTCATGTCACCATACCCCACTGATATTTCATTATATGACATGATGTCTGGCACACGTTCACGCAGGGCACGGAGTAGTGCATAACAATCATTTCTTCGAACTCCCTCATAATTGCTACACTATTTTCACTCTAGTGAACAACATTGTTATCAGTCTCAAGTAGGTTCAAACCCTATTTTGAAAGATAAATCTATTTTAACTGGATCACAATTAGCGTAGGTATTTCATTTCAAATCAAAAGAAAACGATTGGACAAAAAATGAGATCAGAACTGAAGAAGGCTGCAAAATTTAACAAAGACAAAGCTTATGTGGAGGTATTTAGGGAAAATGGATGGTTACCCTTCATTAATAAGTTTTAGGGGTTTCATCAAGAGCTGGTAAGTGAATTTGTTGCTAATCTCACTCTTGATGACTCAACTGTTCATGGTTTAGTAATTCCAATCTCGACCCAGATTATAAGCAAAGTCATTGAAGTTCCAAAAGAGGGAATGAGGGTAACAGGGAGGACCCCATTTAATGATTTAATCACCCAATTCAATGGGAATGAACAAACTAGCACTTCTTATCTAGTTGATTCAAGGGGAAGAACTAAGGGGGTCGGTAGAAATTCACTTCCTGAACCCTGGAGGTCAGTAACCAAATGGGTGATCAAGTATGTTACCTGTGAGGGATAAACTAGTTTGTTAGGGGGAGAAGCCATGAAAATATTGATACACCTAAAGCATAGAAGTCAAAACCCCCATTGCAAAATGAACATTCCATAATTTTTATATGGATCCATCCAGGTCTTGGCCACAACTCCTAATGCTACCCTAAGACACGATGGTCTCATCCACCTGTTCATTTGGCATCATTTCCTTCAGTAGAGTACTGAAGCTTGGGAGATGTTTCTAAATAGTGTAATACCAAATGTTTCAAATTTACCTATGCTTGAATCTATGAACTTACCTCTATCTACTCCATCAATAAGTGGTACAATTCTAGAGCAACAATCATAGGTTGAAACCTCTCAGGTCATTCCTTTTACTTCCTGAAGGAGGGTTACAAGGTCTCAAAGACAAAAAACTATAGAACCTTCTCGGTCACCACAAGAACCTCAGGTATCTAAATTATAGCCAACTCCCCTATCTGTAAGGAGAAAATTGAAACAAAAGGCTACTTCAGAACCTGAGAAGACCAAAAGCCCCATAACAAAAAAAGACACTCAGCCAAGTGTGGCACAAAGGGTAACCAGAAGATGAAGATGGTTGATTCTAGCTGATGATGATGAAAAAGAAGTTGTAGATATCTTGGGTAGCCTTAAGATAGCATCTCATTCTATTGAACAAACAAATTTAGATATTGAAAAGATTCCTATTGGACATAATTCTCCACTTATCATATAATAACTTACCACAAAAGATGTTGCAGATATGGCCCAAGAATCAGAAATGGTGGAGCCATCACTTGTTTCAATTGAATTTCAAAGCACTAAGGGAAAAGCTATGTATGAAGAGAAAGGAGGACCATCCAGTCCAAATGATCCAATTATACAGTTAACTCTAGAACTGTCCCAACTTCAATCTCTGATCCAATAGCAAACACTTGAAATTGCTGAGGTAAAATGTCAACTTCAAACCAAAGAACATATCAATTATTTGTTACAATAGCAACTAGATACTGCATCTAAAAATCACATTGCAAAAATATAGCAATTGAATACAGTATCTTTTGAACATGAGGTAGAAATTCAGAGATTAAGAGTAGAAGTACTGATGAGAGATGCTGAATAGGTAGATGTTTGGGTATATGTAGAAAACTTGAAGAAGGAGAATAGGAAACTACAGAGTATGATAACTTCTTCGAAAAAGCCTTGTAGCACTACATCTATTCCTTCCAAGACATATGTTGACCAAGGATGCCAAACCACCCAGACAAGTAATTCTTCTTTGCAAATACTAGATCAAATTGAAGAAGAGTACCTTAAACTCAAATAGAAAAATAAAGCTACACATTCTTCAAACAAAGAATTAGAAAAAGAAAACCAGGAATTGGAAATTCAAGTCCAACAATTAGAAGATAGATTACAAGATGCATGCAAAGCAGGAGAGTCTCTTTTGGCCTACAAAAATCCTTCTCCTACATACAATCTATTCTTATTTGAATAGTTTTATAGATGGAAACTCCTTAGAATTTCCTATAATCTTCCTTATAAAATCTTGCAACCAACCATATTCCTTGAAATTTTCTATGATTCACAGCCTGACCAACAGGATTTACTCTGTGAATTCTATCTGCGTGATTTCATCTTAGGAGACCATGACCACAACAAGTTCCTAATAAAATCTTTATGTGGGGGAAGTTTAGTTGAGGGCATTGCACTCAAATTTTAAGAACCAGATTACATGGAAAAGCTAATTTTAGGAGTATACAAACCATGCCAAAACTATAGGATTGTACATTAGGCCATCATTCTCTCTACCAAAATTAGTTAAACAAAACTTCATCTATGCTGGCAACAAAGATGAAGTAAAGACACATTATTTGCAAGCTTTATATAACTACACTATTTCCTTTGATTTATTTTCCAGACAACATTTTGAAGTAGTTTCTACAACTATAAAGAGATGGGATCAATTATCAGTACCCCTGAGAAGAAGAGAAGTCATGTCTCCAAATAATATCAGGTGGAGCATGCGAAGAACAACCTCAATCCTTGAAATTTTGATTGATGTCATAAACTTGGGAGGTGAAAAGAAATGGATTAGAATGAGATATGGACCCCCTCTATTCATTATTCCTATTCCAGGATGGTAGAACTAGGCTCCACAATCTGATGAACAATTTGATATCTGGAAACAAATGATTCAAGAGCATCAAGGCTTTACCAACAATGCAGACAGGCACATCATAGATGAATTTGAAGATTATGACTTGACTAAACATTTTTAAGATAGATTCAAGAATCAGCACCAAAGATAATCAGTTTGCAATGAGACTTGCAAATAATATAGCTCATTTTGACACAAGAATTCTTTTAAATCATCTCAAATAGGATAATATCTTATGAAAATCATAGGTTATTAAGTAACTGTTATATGAAAAATAGGTATTTGTTTTGTTTATGATTAACCTAAGACTAAACCTACACTTTGCCATTAACATCTAACATAATTGCATGTTTTAGTGATTGTCTGATTAAAAGGAATGCTCAAAGATAGGTGATTCCAGCAGCATATAAAGGAATTTCAATTTTGATTTCCATTTGATAAAGTTTTAGACTCATAGGAAACATTATTCCTTAGAAAGAACAAATCTATGAACTCCATAGGCTCAAAACTATAGACTCTGCAAGCTCAAAATTATGGACTCCATAGGCTCAAATCTATGGACTCCATAGGCTCAAATATACGGACTCTGCAGGCTGAAATCTATGGACTCCATAGGCTGAAATCTATGGACTCGACAAGCTGGAATCTATGAACTGCACATGTCACTTCTTCCTACTTTGTAGGGTCAACTCTAAGGACTTAATGGAGACAAGGAGTTGAATGAGCCAGCTGGCAACTAAATAAAAGGAGAAGAATCATTCCAGGTGGTGTTTGCCAAGAATATCGATTGTTTGCTATTTTGAAGGATTTGTTCATGGTATTTTAAGACATCTAGATTCTAGTTCTATTATAAATTGATACTCCTATTTTCTAGTATAATTAGATTTCTAAGAAATCCAATCTCCTATATTCAGATGATTGGATTAACTAGGAATCCCTATTTTACTGCATATCTATTCTAATGTTAGTTGTATCAATATATAATGAAGAACATGTTACATTCAAACATATAACAGATAATAGAGAATAAAGAAGATAGTTTTAAGAAAGCATGTTATAGAATATAGTCTAGCTACAATTGTTTGTATGAATTATTATTTCCAAGGTTGATTAAATTCTGTTCCTGAATCTGAAAGGAGCAAGGGCCCACTCTGCTCAGAATCAAAAATTGCTGTAGGTATTTAGGTAATCTTATGTTAATTCTTGAATTTAAGTTAATTAGTATTTTGGTAATAATTGAATTTCTTTAATACAATCAGATTCAGAAAGCACAAAGTATTCTTTTATTCAAAGTGTCTCTTTTCCAGCAAGTGTGTTATTTCTTTCCCAACAAGTGTGTTATCTCTTTTTCAGTAAGCATGTTACTTCTTTTAAACAACAACTATGTTCTTTCTTTTCCAACAAAGTGTGTCATTTCCTTTTCAGTAAATGAGTGGCTTGCAAAGTTCTTTTGTTTGTTTCCAGCAAGAGTAAATTCATTAGTTCTAGGAACATTTCTAGATAAGGATAGATTAGAACCAGCACAACACCCCCACATAGTATAAATCTAGATCTACTATCCTAAGCCTTACTGCAAATAGCTTTGGACACCATCCCTAGTTGATAAAACATCGATATGAGCATTGATTAAATGAGAGTTATAATGACATTTCATCAGAGCATGATTTCCATCATGGCATCTAAGAAAGTAAGATAATTCATGATGTGGATCATGGCATTGAAAACAATGGAGAAGTAACAAGTAATCAATCATACAAGGCAAGAAATAAGAAGTGTATAAGAGTGGCCAATGGGCCAAACAAAAAAGGGACATTGGCACATGTCACTCATACTAGAAAGTAAGCATATAAGGCATGTTCAAATGCCACATACACATATAATTGAAATAAGTAAGGTTGGTATGGAATCTATAATCACATAGAAGAGTATAGGGAAAGTGCATTGGTAAATGTCCTAAGGCACACACATGAATATAAAAAAAGGACATTAGAAAATGTCTTAAGGCACATACATGAGAAAATTAAGAACTGAGAAATGTAATCACATCTAGCTATGTGAAGCAAGAAAGGAAATCATGTAAAAACTAGAAATAAAATCACCTCTAACTAATCAAAGCAATAATGTGAAAGTATGCAAGACATGATAATGCATGACTAGGTATATGTTAGGAAATACACAAGTGCTATATACTAGTGAGTGTTGAAGAGTAATCTATGTAAGCTAGTAAATAATGTACACCATCATGATAACTAGAGTGTGTGGTGTAGAAATGACATAACATAAATGGTGTAGTCATGTAGAAGATGCCCTGAGTGGGTAAATATATCAATGTATGTCTTGAATGTAAAAGTAGGATGCCCCCTCAATGGGTAGAGTGAAGCAATCAAGGAGCTAGATGTCACTACACACACTCAAATAAGATCAAGTGAAGTATGTTAATGTAGATAAATCAATAAATAATAACATAGAACAACAAATGTAAGTTTAGCATAGTAGTAAAAATGTAAAGCATGGATAATGCATACAATCAAAATATTTTTAATGTTTTTGAGTTATTTGAATGTTTTTAAAATTTTGATATATTTGAATGTTTTTGGAATTTTGAGTTATATTTGAGATATGTATAATCAATCATAAGAAACTATGTATAGGTAAGGCTGAGAAGAGATGATAGTAACTGATGAGTCTCATGGGAGACTCCCTATCATGGTGACCTATATCAATGACATGAATCATACATAATCATGAAGCATGATGGAAGTGCTAAGAATGTGGCTCTAAAAGCGGTATATGATATAAATGATCTAAAATATCTAAAGAAGAAACTAAGTGTGGGGTCCCCCTGTAGCTCTTAAAATTAGATGCAACTATAGGGATCTTAGGGACCCATATAGTAGTAGGAGAAGCTCTCTAAACATGTGCTCTGTGAGTAGATGCATGAGATCTCAATGATACTACCTTGGGTGTGAACACTATAGCTAGAAGCTATCTAAAATCCTAAAGCTATGGAGGTGTTTGAAATATAAGCTAGCAATTGATGCCTCAACTGTATCTGAATTAGAATTTGATGAAGAACTATAACTGGTGGTAAAACTAAAATTGGTGACTACATAATAGTAGATGGCTTTGAAGTGGGGAGTGGTAACTCATATAGAACTCCACCAACTATAACAATCTAATTAGCATGAATGAATTTCATGTATTTGTAAACTATAAAATGTACTACATGAAGTTTTAGAATCCATGGTTGACCAAGTAACATATCAAAAACTCCTACACTAGGAAAAATAGTGAATGGTGTGGCCATGTGTGTTGGACCAAACTATAAATGAAGTACAATCTCACATAATGAACTCTATATGTGCCCACTAATTCCACTAATAACTATGTCCATCAAGGTAATATCTTACTTTGAATATCACAAATGTTGTAGTAATGTCATAGTGCACATATTCACACTAGATCCATTGTATATGAGAACACAATGAATAGGATTATTATGAATTTAAGATCTAATAAAGAGTGCATCATAATCCAAATCATCCTCGATGATCTCCTATTATGAGAAGGAGATGGAAGGTCTAGCTAGAACTCTAAGATTGTAAACACCAGTCCTGTTGTTCAATGTATGTAACTCAATTGAAGGTGCTCTATATGATGGATGTGTATGATATACATGGTGATCCCCTAATGTGTTATATGTCTCCTATTTAGAATGTTATGGAAAAGGATCTAAAAGATTTTCAAAGCTTTATCTTATGTTGGCTTTGCCTAAGGAGGCTCAATTGAAGTGCCAAGATTAATATGATTGCCATATATCAAATCATGTATCTTGTGTCTCAAACTAATGTATCTATTTTTTATATGGCTTGGTGCCCCATGAAACTCATAAAATGCATGATGATCATACCCCTGTGGAAGAGGCTTTGTTGGGTCAACTTCTCAAATAAGAGGGAGAGATATGATGTTACATTCCAATAGCTACTATAAAACTTTGGTTGGAGAAATTGGTAGATTGGTAAATGTTCATTGAGGAGGTGTTGATAAAACCACACACTGAGGGGGATCCAAAGCCACATTAACTATCAGTTGATTATGACTCTTACTATCATTAACCTTGACTTTGTATGGGACTTTGTTGTTACTCTTATTTTTTTTATTTTTGAGATACTTATGTACTTAAGTTTTACCATTGAAATTAGTTTGACTTCTCTTTCCTTTAGTGTATGACATAATTCAGTGAAGGAAGAAAATCTCTTAAACATAATTGATTCATATAGAGCTAGTAAAAGACTCTATTTAAAGAAATATTTTAACACTTGATCAGTCATGGGGCTACTCATCTTAACCAAAATAGTCTTACATCAAAGAACAAAATTTATGAGATGCTCATTTGACCTTTGTTTCTTTGTGCAACTTGGGCATATGAAACCTTATCACCAATGTTAATGCTGAAATGAGCTAGGAACATGTTGGATAAAGGATTGAATGTATTGACCAACTAATTTTTTAGACTATAGAACCATTGTAAATCATAATCCTTTAGGATACATGGAAATAACTTGGTTAGTAACCAGTTGTTTACCATATAGTCAAAGCATGCTACATGAAAAGTTCTCAAATGCGTCTCTATATCACCCTTGCCATGATATAGAATAAGCTTGGGTTGAATAAAACCTTGTGGTAAGGGTATAGAATTAATGTGACATGTCAATGGTGTATGTAGTAAATCAAAATAATCCAAAGTCTATGTAGGTACAAAGTCACCTTGCTCAAGATGTAGCACCTTGGATTGAAGAGATCTTATCTATTGTACAAGGGCTACCACATGAGGAGACAAAGATGTACTAGTTATAACTGGTGGCATAGAGGCATGTTGGGCTGTTATATGGGGTTGTTGAGACATAATTACCCCCATAGTATCATTTGTAACTAGTTGATATGAATGAATGGAAGACTCAACTTGTTTAGCCTTTTTAATTTCCATGATAGATTGTAAAATAACAGTAAGATATTAGGGCTAGTCCAAGAGTCTTTCTCATCAACTTTATAGGATAAAATCTTTGTTAAGGACAACTTCATTATTGACAATTAGTGTAAGTTGATTAAGAGTCTGATATGGTGGATCATGAATAGTGGTGTTTTATCATCATTTTTATTCTCGTATTGCTCTTTGTCAAAATTATCTTCATTGAAATTGGTGTAATGTGGATGTGTAGAATCTATAATAGGAACTTGAGTTGGTTATTTATCCATGGTATATGGTTGAGTTATAGGAATATAGGTGAATTCAAAAGGATTATTAGTAAGTCTTGCACTTCATCTCAAAGGAAAAAATGCAAGGGACTTAGGTGGCATAAGGAAAACAACTTGGATAATAGTAGAAAAGATTAAATAGATATAACCTAAATAAGGAACTAGAATATGCATAAAAAGGATACGAAGCTTAAAAATATGTAAGGAGATACCTCAAGAAGCAATGGGACATAGTATATTCAACTAGGGTTTTTTTAAATAATTATTTTTGAAAATTATTATTGAATTTTGAAAAATTAAAGTGAATTTTTGAGTGAAATATGCATGTAAAAAATCAAAAATTTATTAGAAAATTTGTGATTTAAAGAGACCTAGAAGATATAACTAGGTTTTTTAAAAATAAATGTTTTTAAAAATTACTATTGAATTTTGAAATTTGAAGTGAATTTTTTATTTTAATATGCTAGTAAAAAATCTAAAAATTATTAGAAAATTATTGGGACCTAACATGGGCAACTAGGGTTTGAAAGAAAATTATTTTAAAATTACTACAAAATTTTAAAATTTAATGCTAATTTTTAATTTAATTATGCAAGTAAAAAATCATAGAAATATAGGAAAATTTGAATAGGAAATTTACCCTCGGGTTTCTAGGGTTTTTATGCGTAAATGAAGTAAGTTGAGTTCACCAAATGATTTAACCTATTTGGGAATATTGGTGTATTATTCCTAATTTAGTTAAAGGGTATGAGTAGTAAAATCAATAAATAAATATGAAATAATTAAGATACTAATTTGTGTAAGTTAGATTGTAATTTTTACCTTTCTAAAAATAGTAATAAGAGAGAGAAAATAAGACTTAGCTGAAAACTAACTAATACAGTTGAGACAGGGTCTGAGATTCACTGTGCAAGATTGGGACACTATCACAAACTAGGATTTGATCTTAATTTTATGATTGGATAGGATCACTTAAAGTGGATAAGAGTGGCACCATTGTTGTAGTCAACCTGTAACACTATTTTCTAGGAGATCTAAGCTTTCTAGGTTTTGTTTGCTAGCCTATGTGACCATGTCTATGAAGTTTCAGAAGCTAGAAGTCTATAGAGCTACTGTAGAGTAGAATTTATCTTCAAACCCTATAATTCATTATGCTTTGACCAATTTAAAGAAAGAGTTGGGGGGGGTTAGTATGTGTAATATTCACTAAACATGTATTCACACCCCTTGTGTGGGCATGCTACCTACATACTAATACTCTGAAGAGGGATCAAGCCATATGTATTTCTCCCACTTGATGTGTTTTATACAATTAAGTGTATGAATATGCAAAATACTAAGCTACATGTGCTTGAGGTGGCTAGGGATTGGTGTAATAATTTGAATAAGCTTATAAGTGTATTGGTTGACTATATGCAAAGAATAGGGAAGATTGCTTAAATAGTCTTGCTTGTATTCTTGCTTGCTTAGTGATAATTTCCAACCCCATCCAAATGATCTTTGAATGGGATTTTATAGGGATCTATTGGTCATGGGTCAAATGTGCTCACATTAGGCCAATAAGGATAAGGATGGGGAATTAGAAGAAATTAATTGATGGGGCCAAAAATGCATTTGGATAAGAGCACTAAAAGCGGATAGGAGTGGCACTGGTGTTGTAGTCTAAGTGTGGCACTATTGTCTTGAGTTGATAGGGCTTGGGGGGATGGATTAATCATGGAAAGAGCAGTCTGGTTGAGCTAGGATTAAGTCTAGAAGGCTATAAATGACTAGGAATTAGTGAAAAGATGCCTATGAGGGTCATGAGAGAAAGAAAGAGGGACCTATGGGTTAGGTGTCACAAGCCACACTCAAGTTACCAATTTTTGCATTTTATATGACTACATCTTGCATAATTTAAATGTAGTTTTAAAATATGTATGTGGTTTAGAGTGAAGTCTCTTATATGTTTATGTTTATTTATATGCTTCCATTCTAGATTTATTGAGGAACTCCTTATGTTAGAATATTATGGATTTTTAGGAAAGGGGTAAAAACCCATTAACATCATTATATTATAATGAGGTTTTTGGATTCTTAATTAAATCATTTAAATAGTCTATTATTTTTGTGACCCATGACAACCAAGTTTTAATATTTGGGGAACATATGAGGCCATGAGACCTCATAATGACCCTAGAATTCCCTATATGCATTATTGCTTTAAAATCAATTTATTATTTGTATGCTTGTTGGAAACACTACTACCTTTGTGGATTGTTGGATGAATTTTGGGTTTTTAAATCAATTATTATATTAGATTGTTGCCTTTGGAATGTTGTATCACTGTGTTTCTTGATTACCATGCTTGGTCAATTTTATTTTTAATTCTTGACTTCGTTGAGTATAATGGTTAAGCTATATGTTATAATTACTATTCTATTTTATGAGTGTATGAAGTGTATCCATGTTGGATCACCATTTCTAGACCAGATTCAAATAATTAAGCATTAGTTGGTATGATTATTATGAATTTATAGTCAAGAGGCTAATGGGATGACTATATACTTGGTGGGATCTAGGTTGGTTATTCTAGATGTTATATAAGGTGATTAGTTGTTAATCCCTTACTATGCCCTTCGACAATCGGTAATTAGTTATCCCCACTTCTAATTTATAGCGATGATGGCTTTGTTATTTTCATCTTGCCTCAAAATGGTGATTATGTATTTTATTGATGTTATGTTAGTATGTTGTGATGTCCATTGGTTTAGAATCTAACTTGCTCAGAACTTCCTCCTTAACCCTATTTGTCGAAACCAACATCTAGCTGATGGTTGGGGTGGCAAGGGTCACCTATGGTTGGGAGCATAGGGCTGGTTAGGAGGGTTTGTCTATTTGGTTTTTTCTTATCTATTCTTGGTTAACTTTGTGAATAGGTATGATGTAGTTGGTAATGTTTATTACATGATAGTTATCTCTTTATTAGCATAGATGTTATATTAATTTCATATAGCATGACTAGAATATGAAATTGTAATTATTCTCATTGGATTTTGATTTAGTTACATTTAGCTTATGGTATGATAACATTTTATATGGATAGGGATCTTTTGGAATTAAGAAGTAGAAACTTATGTTGTTGATAATGAGATGATATGTTGGAGTTCACATGTAGTTTTGAATTCAATCTTTTAGATACAATGGGTTTTATTTAAGATTGTTAATCAATTATTCCTTGTTGATGCCATAATGATACACCATATTGTTATCATGATTGATTCTTTATTATTATACTACATTTCTAATAATTCTTGAGGTAACAACCTGTAATTGGTCTTGACACACTTAGTGTATAAATATTTCATTGGTCCATCTTATAGATCTTCAATATGTTCACTTGACATAAACTATCATGGTAAATTGAGTAGTGATTTGTTTAGGCAAAGACTTTGCCTTTTGTGTTTAGGCATACATGAGTTTTATATTGGATTGATAGTTGTTTATCAATTGTTAATGTTATGCTAGTATATTGGCTTGTTACCTTCATCATGGATCATATGATATTGATGTTGTACCCCCCTTTAAGAGTGGCATTTATTCCTTATACAAGATTATGAAATTTCTATATCTATTCACTTGATATGTTAATCATGGTATCTGAATTGAGATTTGTGTAGGCAATTATATTTCTTACTCTTATAATTTGGGCATGCTTCAGTATGCCCATTTGGATTAATATCAAAATAGAATCTTAGTTTAAATATTAGCTATTAAGTGATAACTACTTATTTCCTTTGGATCTATACATACATTCATGTGCTCATTTCCTCTTATATATGTTAGAATTACTCTTGGTATAACATGAGGAGATAAAGTTATTATTTGGTGATTTTCAATTTGTCTATGGAATATAGAGAATCATTGGATGTTTTGACTTATAAGTGGTATTATGAGAGTATGTACATTTTAAAATTGGAATAAATTGCTAGTTCATGGATGAAGAAAATAATCTTAAGGCACCCACAATATGAAGTAAATGGTAATTGTCATATGATACATTCCCTTGTTTCTATGATTATATTATTGAATGTGGCTAAGTATTACATATGAGTATCACTTTATGTGTTGGATATGCATATGATATTATTCTTTTATTGTTTGGAATTTCCTCATTATGTAAGGCATTGCTATTAGTATGAGATGGGTATGCATGTTTAGTTCATAAGGGAAGTTGATGCTTGTATGATCTTCAGATTGGTTCACTTTTGAACCATTGTATTTTTGAGTAAATTATATTATACATAAGATAAATACACCACTCCATATTGAATATACTTAGTATGATTTGAATTGAATTTGTGAATTATTCTCATGCCAAACTCCTTGGTTGTAGGATAAATTATGTCTCAATTATTATTATTGTAATAAATTCCTAATTTCATAAATGGTTGGAAAACACTGAGGTTAATGAGAAATTTTAAATGGTTAATATGCCTTCCTTACCTAAACCATGGGTTGACAAATTAATCAATGGTGTGAGATATTTATGTTGGTTTCCATGTACTTTGAGGTGTATTAATCCTTATTTAAATTATTGTGTTATATTGGCTATTTTCCACTATAGAATCATTTATACTTATTCCATGAATGACTACCATTATATCATTATCAGTTAGATGATGAATTAACCCCATTTTTGGATTTGACAAATTATCTTAGGTCATGACAAGTATGTTTTTAAATTGATTGAAATATCTTCATGAAAATGATATTTTTCTGATGCTTATGAGTCCTAGCATAATCCGTATATACTCAAATTGATATCTAGTTGCTATGTGATTTTAGCATGCTAGATATTATACCTGATTGTCAATTAAGATAATATTATATTGGTTTCTATGTCATGGTTGTAGACACTATAATTTTGTAACATATATATGATTAATTAGGTATTTTAGGCCCTTATTTTTATTTTATCTCTTAAATAATACCTATAAAGGTTTAGTATATTTGCCCTTAGTAACCTAGTAATTTACTTTCACCAATTACCTTTGTACCTTCCCTAACCTCCTAAATCCATTAATAACCTAGGGAATCTACCTCTTAACCACTTTACCCCTTATGATTTCAGTAAAAACAACCTCATGCTGACTAAGGCCTAATTTTACCCATGGTTGGTACAAACCTACCAATTCAGGTGAATCAGTGTTGATTTGCCTGTGATCGATTCTAATTCTCTAGATCAATGTCGATCCATAAATACCCAACAAAACTTTGGCTTCCAAACCTAAAAAAAATTTCAACCTCAATACTGTTAGATTTCTTGGAGAATTAAGGATGTCCTTAATGACACTATTTCAGATTTTTGTTGTATTTAATCTGTATCCATTTGTCACAAGCCCAAATGACTGTTGCATGTATGAGGAGAATATCATTATGTTTGTAAATGGATAGAATGTAATTAATCATGTTTATTTATTTTATTTTCTATTAATATTTTTTATTTTATTTTCTATTAATATTTTTTATTTTATTTTCTTATCTATTCTTTAGAATATTATCCACATCCCTCAGTATTCATTAATTAGTCTCTATTATCACATTTATTCTCTATTTTAATTAAGATCATATACAGAGAGAATCAATGCTAATTCATTTTGAATCATCCTTGATCTTGAAAATTGACATCGATCCTATTAGGATCAACATCAATCCCATGTGTTTAATTTTTGGAACTCGAGACCTAAATCTTAGATCCTTGGTTGCAATCCTTACTAATTTTTTGTCACTTTTGAATATGGCCTATATATGTAGATGACTCTACCAGGCATAGTGCATGATGTAATAAATATAATAGATCTCCCTATAATATACCAACCCCTATTTGTTTATCAGAGTGACATAACTTTTGAGCTAGCTCTCTATGCTATTGTTTATTCTCCCTCTTTCAAAGCCATTACTAACCAACTAGATGTCATATTTGATGATGTAAATGCTACCATGACTTATTGGGATGAATATTTTTCTTATTTTTTATATCTTAAATGAGGATTGAATATTAATTATCATTGTTATCATATCTTTTATATATTGTAATTTCATATGTTGTTTATCCATTTTATTGTGTAAACAAGTGAGCTGAGATCCATTTGAGGAAGCTCACGACTTCTTGGGACTGGTTTCTAACCAGGTAACTTATCCAATTATTTATTAATCTATTTTTGTCTAATTTATTTACATATATATAGTTTATTCTTCCCATCCAAAAGGAAGCTCCCTCACTCATTAGATTCCAAAAAAAGCATAACATCTTCTAATCTCCAGGTATACATTATAAACCCTAATTTTAACTTGATTTTTTATTAAGTAATTTTAATTTAAAGAAAATGAAAAACTAATATAAAATTATGGCATGCCTGGTGGGACCACTAAGGTCTCACTTTTATTATTAAAATTCATTCTAAATTTATCCATATTTCTCTCCCATTCTCTTGTTTGATTGTCTTCATTTATAAAATCCAAAATTATTTGTTTTTTCCTTTCTAAAGGTTAAAAGGAACAACATCATTTTTCTTGCTTAGGAAATTCATATAAAATAATCTAGGTGGATTAAATTTATCATAGATATCACTTATTTCACACACAAACCAAACCACTCATATAATAAACTAATTAAACATTAACATAAGAGAATCAACTGGGATTTCATCATCTAGGGGTAACCTTCTTCCCAGCTATCCCACTTAGATTTCACCACCAAGGGGAGAACCAATTTTGTATGTTGACTAAGTATAAACCCTATTTTTTGATATAAACTAGCTAATCACCCAATACCCTTATCCTATGGTGTGTGGAGTAAGGGGGTAGGCCCCAATACCACACCAAGTATTGATTCTAGTACATAAATCTTTTTGACCCTAAACAAACCTAAAACCATCCTTATATTTTTGCTTCTTAAGACCCTCGATAACCTTTTATTTTATTTTATCACAATTTAAAGTTAAAAAGTAAAATATTTTTAGGTGCATCTTTAGTGTGTGTGTTTTTTTCCTATTCACTAAATATGAGATAGTTTAAAAAGACTCTTGTGTATTTTTGTTTTTATCTTCCTTTTTCCTTTATTTATACATGGTTTTGATGTGAAAATAGTCAAAAAAGAAAGCCAAACCTACATCTTCATCCTCATCTATGGATAATTCTCCTAGTCCTCCTACTTCCCCTAAGTCTATGGGAGAAAAATATTCCCTAGTATTATACCCAAGGCAACCCTAAATTTTCCACCTTATTGGATAGTAACCCAATCTCACTTTACCATTACCTTAGTTCCTGACCTATACGTATCTCACTTTCCCCTAAATGTAGTCTTCTAATAATCCCTATGGCATGCCTTTAGAGGAAGGTGAAGTATAGACCACTATTATGGTGTCTTCTCATAACAATCCTTCATTGACTAGTTCTGAAACTAACACTATGTAACCCTTAGGTAATCCATCTCTGATGACATCTAGTGTTCCATCCCCAACTATTACCCAAAATCATAATTTCACTATACCTCATCCTAAATCTACTCAACCTACTACCACATCACTTCAAAATCTAGTTATCTTAGTCCCATCAACCCTTCCACCTATCCAAACTAGTGTACCTTTAAGTATCCAAACTTAGCCTTTACAATAGGTCCCTGTAAGTCAATCACATCAATAATATATTCCTTTGAACACCCAATACATAACACCTATGCAAGATATTAGGTCTACTTATATCCCCATATAATCCCTATAGTATGTGGTGGCATTTCAACCAATCATAACCACACCCATTGGTTATCCTTTATCCTAGTTTGTTTCCACTCAGATTCATACATATCAACTCCAAAAATATAATTTTTTGGAAGGTATCCCTAAGTACAACACCCAATCAAACCTTATGAATATCCTTATGAACATGATGGTAAATTTGGAAGCCTATACCACTAGGCATAAGAACATGCTCACTTATGAACAAATCTATAATGAACCTATTAACCTAGCTATCCCCATTAGAATTTATCCCCCGTAGTGGGAGCTTTTAAAGTTTATGAAGTTTGAAAATAAGGAGGATTCATAGTAGCACCTTCAAGTATTTAGACACACTTGTTATCTTATATCACATCATGATGCACTTCTTCTTAGGACCCTTCTTAAGTCACTACCTATACCTACCTTAAATTGTTATAACTCAATTCCTCAACATTCCCTATTCTCTTTTAGGTAGTTATCCCAAATTTTATTAGAGCACTTTTCTATCAATATTGTATTAAAAGTCACTATCACTAACTTATTTGCCATTTGATAGTTTGATGATGAATTTGTCACTAATTTTGTGGCTAGATGGAAGAGTCTCATAAATAAACTCACCTTTTCCCTTCTACAACCTTATATAATCAAATTATTTATGAGAGAATGTTCTAAACATATCTCTTTGATGTTATGGGTACAATATTTCAAGACCTTTGATGAGGCCTTTTCAATGGCCCATAAACTAGAAATTAGAGCCTTAGAATAAGGGAAATCTAAATTATGAATTAAAATCTTTAAATTTGATCCCTCTAAAGGGTCTAACAAAAATATTAAAACCAAAGGAGATGCTAATGCCATAGTTGTAATATCAGTGTGACCAAAAACTAAAAACCAATCTAAGCCCTCTACCTCTCAAGCACAATCTTAGAAACCATTGACACACTTTCCCCCATGATAATATAGACCTTTAATAGATTCTTACACATCTATCTTAGATAAAATATTAAATGCATATTTCATTGAGCTTCTTCTAGTAATACCTCTTGATGATTTTCACCCTAAGCCTAACTAGTTTAAGGAAAATGAATTTTGTAACTTTCACCATGTAATAGTTCATGACATCAGTAGGTGTTTCTATTTTAAGGGTCTAGTACAGAACCTTATATATCAAGGGGAGTTACAATTAGATAACCCTAACATGCCCCCTACTTAGTCTATAGACATCTTCAAGTAACCATTCCCTAATCATGCTTCCACATTAAATTTTGTGCAGGCTAATTCAAGATCCACCCTAGACCATGAAACTCATGTAATTAATATAATCCATGACCAAATTCTCCATAATTAAGTTTATAGTACTCATATCCCTGATCTTCTTATAAGAGACACCTTCAAACCATCTAAACTAAGTAAAGATATCTTTAAAACTTCCTAAATCTTTTTGGATCTCATTGTTTGGGATCTACTTGAGGAAACCATATCTAAAAACATTCAGGATGATCAACTAGAAATAAAAGAGGAAAAGACTATTAAATAAAAGGTTTTCTTAGACATTCCAAAATATATGCATACCATTCCTTACATCATCTCAATACCTAAATTTTTCATACTTGTTCCCTCTAGATTAATATCCCTAGAATAAACTATCACTTTACCCCAAACTAGCTCAAAACTTGTTCCCCCATTTTTTGGGAGGAGCTAAATCTTAGAAAAATCAAGGGGAAAGCTATAGATATAAAAAAAACCTTAGGGTCCTAATAGGAAAATATATACAACATCCCCCCATTAGGATTTAATTCCTTAAAAAGGATATACCCTCTATCCCTGATCAAATTCAAAAAAGAAAGGTGTTGCTACCACCTATTCAGATAAAAACATAGATATTAGGACCCCGACCTTCAACAAAACTGAAAGCCACCATCATAGAATCCTCTACTAAATCACACGTACCATCAAATGTGATCTTCCCACTGTGATAATTCTAATTCATAACCCTTTAAACCCCTATTATTCACAAGGTTTAGGTGTAAGGGCTTATCCTAAGCACAAGGTACCAATTGTAGGGAATATTCAAATAACTAGTTCAAAAGGTCAAGGTTCAAAGTCACATACCTATTTCATACCAATGCCTTGGAGGATTGAAAATCCTAGTCAAGATCCATTGAAAGGGTCTTATTCTAAGATCCTTGATCATATTCTCCAAAATTCCCTTATCACTCTACCACCTATAAAACCCATTAATCCTCATATTTAGAAACCAACATGATATAGATAAAATATGACATGCATGTATCATTAAATAGTAGGTAGTGACATCGAAAGTTGTAACACATTAAAGGTTGTGGTCTAAAAATTATTAGAATAAGATGATTTCTTAATGTAATAGATAGATCATGACCATCCCCACAATTAACTACTAGGGTCACAACAACCTCAAGAAGTAGCATACTACCAATAATATCATAATGATCCATAAAAGAAGATAAAACCTCTAATAGAGCTCAGTATCAACCTCTCCTAATTCTTATAGATCTAGAAAATTCTAAGAACACAATAAATTCCCCCTTTTTTAGATATATGTAGTTGATATAAATATGCTATCCCAAACCCAGGGTCATAAGACCCATAATCATGAAAAAACCAAAGTGACTATTGTCAAAGTACTTGATCCTACCAAAAAAAGTCCAACAATGCTAGCTTTGAAACCTAAAATTTTTATTTTAGGAAAAGAAAAAAATAATAATGCTTTAAAAATCATACAAATATCTATTATCAAGAAATTCCATTAGCTCTCGATCAAAATGTATCTATATGAACTTGTCCACAATTCTCCACAACACTACCAGGCTATGATATAAGCCTTACAATCCACTGAGATACAAGTTGATGAACCCTATCCTTTATTGGATTTCATCACATCACTTCAAAATCCCTTATCCATAACATTTCATGATTCAAAAATACCACCCTTACAGCCCGATGACCAGGATCTCTCACTATTTATCACTTCCCAAATTGATCAAACTTGAATCAAATGAGTGATGATTGATAATGGTACTAGTATAAATATGATCTTCTATAATGCATTCAAACAATTATAGCTACCTAAAATAGTTATATCCCAATCCCCACCATTTTATGAGATTTCAATGGTATTGTTGCCCCTACATTAGGAATAATAGTACTTCACATTCAATTAGGTGCATGTGTTCCACTTAAAATATTTTATGTAATAAAAGGGGAGTTTTAATATAATAGCCTATTAGGATGTCCCTAGATAGGCATTATATATTTCATCCCTTACACCTTGCATCGATGTATTAAATTTGAAAAAGAAAGGAAAATCCATAATGTTCCAGCTAATTCCCATCATTCAAAACTTGCAACCTCACCTTTTGACCAAATGATGTCTTAATTCTATTGCAAATAACTACCCCATCATCATCTAATGAGGCATTAACTAGTATGATAATGCTTACATCTAGGATTGGTAAGGAGTCCATTGATTCCAAATTTTAAAAACTTTTAATTAGAGAGTATCAATTATTGACACTTAATACTCTCCCTACTCCCCAGGAATATGGATGTCCAGACAAACATCAAGTTTAATGTCCAAATTTAGGAGAAATCATTCCCTTCAATCCAAATTTCCTCCACACCCATTTGATCTATAGGGGAATAAATTATCCTTCTTCAAACCTTTCTAACCAAACCCTTACTAAACCATTTATCTCAAACTTTTCATTCCTTAATAAACCCTACTTTATAAAGACATACCTACATTGGTGTGTTTGGAAGGGTTTTTACATAGGACATTATGAACAAGGTCCACATGAGGTTACATCAAGATATTTTAGGAAACCCCTTGAAAAGGATGGCCTCAATTTTAGAAAAAAATCCCAAAACTACACTAGAGGTTACTCTGCTTCCTATCCTTGAAGAGGACACGTCATCCTCACCATCCAGTACTCCTTCAACAAATAATATTGTATCTACTCCCCTAGACTTTTTTTAGTCAATGCCATTACTATAGAACATCTCATCTATCATCATCATGAGGAGGTTAAAACCATTCCTTTATCCTACACAAACATGATAGGGTAGTATTTTTACACCATCCATATTCTTCAATGCCAAGATGATGAGTCTATCTTGACTCATTTAGGCATAGATAACTCCCATCTATGTAAATCCCTTCCATCTAAAACCTCTAGTCTATTAAATGAGGCCACCATTGATGTTAACATAGGATCTCATAAGACTACATGAATAGTTACGATTAGTAAATCCTTAGATCCCTAGGAATACCAAGATTTCACTACATTTATAATAGATCATAGCGAAGCATTCACTTGGTCCTGTAATGATATAAAAAGTATTGATCCTACTATTATTATCTATAACATTGTTATGTTCCTTGACACCAAACATATAAAGTAAAACCTCTAAAAGATGCATCCTCATATTACGCTCTTAATCAAGAGCTACAATTCCTTTATCCATTAAATTTATCTAGTCTATCAAATAACCTCAATGAGTATCTAATATCATCCCTATCACTAAGCCTATAGGGATATTGCCTTTGTACTAACTTTTGAGACCTTAATATCATTTATCTAAAGGATGATTTCCCTCTCCCTAATATTGACAAATTACTGGATTTAACCATTAGGCATGAAATGTTGTCACTTATGGATGTTTTTTTAAGATATAATAAGATCATTATCACACTAGAAGATTAGAAAAAGACTTCATTTGTGACTCCCTGGGGCACCTTATGCTATTGAGTTATGAATTTTAGCCTAAAGAATGTAGGAGCCATTTATCAAGATCCATGATTGAAATCTTCCATGATATTATCCATAAAATTATTGAGGATTATTTGGATGATCTCCTTGGTAAATCAAAATTATGAAAAGACCACCTTTCGGTCCTAAAGGTATTCTTCGCTCACTTAATCCAATTTCATGTCCATCTAAATTCTAAAAAATGCATTTTTGGAGTATTGACATGTAAGATCTTAGGATTTATTATCTCCATTCAAGGAATATAAGTTGATCATACTAATATTAAAGCCATTTTATAAATTCCACCCCCATCTAATCTTAATTAGCTCCATAGTTTACAAGGTAGATGGTAATCTATTCATCATTTTGTCTCCCAACAATTTGATCAATATCAACCATTCCATCACCTTCTAAGGAAAGATATCCATTTCAAATGGGATTATATTTGTCAAGAGGATTTTGAATCTCTAAAAAGATACCTTTTTTCACCACCATTTCTCACTCCTTTGAAGGAAGGACAACCATTCTTATTGTATATTTATGCTACAGATCATGCCCTAGGAGCCATGCTTACCCATCATAATGAGAAACATAAAGATAAGGAAATTTAATATATCAGTCACACACTTGTTGACTAAAATATGAATTATTATCATAAAAATATTTTTTTCCTAGATCTGGTCTTTTTAACTTCTAATATTTGACACTATCTACTTAATCACAAAACCTATCTAGTTACAAACATTAATCCCCTAAAGTTTATGCATTCCAAGCCTTATCATAAATCAATGAATGTCTAAATAACTCATGCTTTTGGTATAATTTGATCTCAATTTTATCCATAAAAAACTAGTTAATGGTTAAATCATTGTTGATCAGCTTGTTGAGGTGCCTCTTACTAATAATCAACTAGTTAATTATGAATTCCTAGATGAATCCATAACCTCCATGCCTCAAATAGATTTGTAATATCAAATTAATCTATTATTTAATGGATATAAATGAGAGTGTGGTTGGTGATATGGAATTATCCTAATCCCTCTTAGGGGACACCTATCCCTCTATCTTTTAAGCTTGATTTTGATTGCACTAATAATATGGTAGAATATGAGGCTTTAATCATACATTTCCAAATTGCCTTAGCCTTGGGTATTAAAACACTTAATATATATTATGGTTTATATCTTATGGTTAATCAAATTAAGGGTATATATTAATTTAATAATGATACCCTTTAGAAGTATAATAATATGGTTGATTGATTACAAGCCACTTTTGAGCATTATGTTATCCAAGCCACTCCTCGATCAACTAACAAGTTTTTAATACTATGGCTTACTTGGCCTCATTTATCACATCATCATCTCAATAATATAAGCTATTTATCCTTGTCCATAGGTTTAATCAACCTTCATTTACCAAAACTAACCTTCCTTCCATCCATAATGTGGAGGAAAATTCTTCAGATCTCTGGTAACACAAATATTTGATTACCTATCAAGGTGGACTATTCCTCTAGATCTATTTATAAATAACAAGTGAGATTTCTAGAATCATGTCATGTATTTTATCATAATAGGGGGGTTTCTTTATAATCATGGTTTTGATAATATCCTTCTTTGTTATTTCTAGAATCATGAAGCTAACCTTGCTATCAAAGATGCTCATGATGGGTTGTACGGTGGACATTTTAGTTGTCATACCATCACTAAGAGAATCTTAAAATTAGGATATTATTGGCCCAACTTAAATCAATATTGATAAAAATAAATTAATAAATGTGTAAAGTGTTAGCAACATGCAAACCTATCTGATGTCCCTAGTCAAGCATTACAAGTAGCATAATATTTTCAGCCTTTTTCCTAATGGGGGCTCAATCTTATAGGTTAAATCAACCCTAAATATTCTCATCATAATGAATTTATCATTACCACCACTGATTATTTTACTAAATAGGTGAAGGCTATCCCCCTTAGCTCATCCAAAGTAGATAAAATTATTGAATTCATTAGTTAGCATATTAGTTATTGATTTGGTGTCCCTAATAAGATCATCATAAATAATAGGAAATATTCTAATAACAAAAAGGTTAAAGAACTCTATTATTATTATCATTATCATCATCATCATCATCATCATCATCATCATCATCATCATCATCATCATCATCATCATCATCATCATCATCATCATCATTATTAATCTAAGCTTCTCCTCACCTTCCAATCCTCAAGCTAATGGACAACCCGAGGCATCCAATAAAACTCTTGTCAAAATCCTAACTAAAGTCATTAATGAAAAAGTAAAGAACTAACATCTTCATGTCCCTTTTAGCTTATGGGTTTATCAAACTAGGATTCAAACCTATATAGGTGTTACTCCTTTTTACCTAGCCTATGGTACTAAAATTGTACTTCCTCTTAAGGTTCAAATTCCTTCCCTTTGGATATCCCTAAAAGATATCATTTTTGAGGATGACTTCCATTAGGAATGATTAGCCTAGCTCAAACTCTTGGATGAACATCAATCAACTAATTTTTACCATCTCCATGTATATCAAGAATGAATAAAGTGAAAATATAATAAACAAATAAAAGAACATGAATTTAATTTTGACAACCTTATCTTAAAGGAAAATCAATATGTCACTAATACGGAAAAAAGCAAAAGGGAAAATTTTGCTTTGAATTGGCTTGGACCATCTATTATCACCCATAAGTATGGATCTCAGTTATATTTCTTGGCCTCTCTTAATGGAAAATAAAAATAATAACCTCTTAATGCATTACATCTACATCCTTTGAACTGTTAATAAATCTTAATCACCTTGGTCTACCTAGTTTAGTTTCTTGGGTTCATACCCTTATTATATACCAAATAATGATATATAGAGACATGTGGTTATCTGGTAGCATTTACCACTTTTAACCCTAAATATGAATACCCAATCTCTATTTATAACATGATTTAATTGGATAAGCTTTGCCTATAATAGGAAGGATGCCCAAATCATTGTCCTTTGAAATCCCTCCCTATCACTAATTCATTTTAACAATAAGTGTATTATTTTCTATAACAAAGCTTTAGAAAATTATTATAGATACCTGAGGCCAATCCATAAAGAAATAATAACACTTAGATCAAAATTAAAATAAAATCATCTTCAAGGCAAAGCAAAACAAATAGACTATTCCCTCGAAGGACATCTATAAATCTATAAAAATCTTTAAAAATATATAAAAAGGACAGACTGCCCCCTCAAAGGACAACTAATTTGAAAAGTATATCTAAAAGAGTATAGACCACTCTATATAAGGATGGATATCATGCTTAAATATATCCTAATAAATATTGATCAACTTTATTTAATTTAGTAGAATTCTTGCATTGATCAGTCTATATAGATTGACACAAAAAGATTCTAGGTTTGACCGTAGTTCTGGGTATGCAAGATGGAAAAATATTCTTCTTAGAATCCAATGTTTATAAAATCCTAAAATTAAATCCTCATCATTTCCCATCTCAAAGTCAATGGGATCCTAAACTTAGTTGACCTAAGGTTCTTCAGATATTTATTAGCAGTTGGCTAAGTATGCACATACATTCCTTTCAAGCAATTTTTCTTGGGTCATGGTACAAGCCAATAATGAGCAATCAAGCCCTTTGTAAATTAAATTTGTGTTAATTTTTCAAATATATCAATAAATATCCTAATATATTAATTCAAAAATCTATAAATATGAAATTAGTAATTTATAGATTACATCCATAATAATCATAATCCATAAATATTTTTCATAATCCATAATATGATCCAAAATCCATAACACAATCCAAAATCATAATTTAAGACATTTCAAAGTTTTAAATCCATAATCACATTGCATAAAATCCATAATCCATAATCAAATAATCAAATATACATCTATGATCCATAAATTTTTATAAAAATGCCCATAATCCATAATCTAATCAACTCATTAAAATCCATAAATCACATAATCAAAGTCACATCCATATTAATTTAATCATGAAAATTTTAAACATTACATAAATACATACATCAAAATCACATTCATCATAATAGTCATGATCCATAATCATTTTATAACATTTAAATCACATCACATAAAAATCCATAATCCATAATCCAAATTACATCCATAATACCCATAATCCATAAACATTTTTATATAAATCCATCACATGTAACAACCATAATAACTAACATCATCTAATAATATAAAATCTATAATCTAAATGTAATAATAATCATGAATCATATATATAAAATAATCAATGTACATCACAAATATCTATATATATGTCTCTAGATCTTTAGATAGTATAATGAATATAAATACATCAATAAATGGGCAATTATGTAAATTATAGCATGCTCAAATGGATGATCTTTAAGAATCCACCACCATCCTAAATCCCATCTCCACCCATCCCTTCCTCTATCCTTATCTCTATCTCTCCTCTAGGATACACTCCCCATTCTCATCGACCCTGTATGAGTGTGCCTAGAAGACCTACCTTATGCAGTTAGATGGGAAGTGTAGCATAGAATCTCTAGATGTAGATCACATATGATATTTAAGTAATATATCATCCTTTCCACTATATTCCTATATCTATCAATTCTCAAAGTCCCCACCTATCTTATGCTCAGCCTAACTACCCCTCCAACTTTCTGCACTAATGCATCTCCCTCCCCCCTCCTTAGGTTGTCTTACTCTGCTCGGTATCAATCTCAACCCTCCACCACCATATCATGACATATCTTTAATGAGTCAAACCCCACATTTAATATATCTAATCAAGTTTGAAGTATGTCCCACTCACTCTACACTATGGTAAGAAGCCCTTTATTATAGTTGGTTATCCCTATAAGGTGATACATTGAGCCCTCAGTGTATCCCTCTTTGTGATAAGATCTACCATATCAATCTCCTCCTCTCCCCCATCCTCCTCATCTCCCATCTCTTCCTATCCTCCATCCTTCGTCATCTCCTTATCCTATCCTTCTTGGCATGGATGCACCACCCTATCTTGACTCATTACCCATTGTCCTTCCCACCATGCTATAAATGCTAGAGTGTACCCTACATCCTCCACATCATCTCTTGTTGGATCCAAATCCTCCTCTATAGGGATATATCTAGTGACTGGCCTTGGGAGCTCCCAATCTATTTCATCTCACCTATATAAATTTAGGGCACATGGAATGTCCTATGTCATCATGAACTACCATCATACTCACTAAAAATGGAGATAATCTAGGTACTTCATCCTCCTCCCCATTACCTACCTCTCCCACTATATGCCTATTAGATATGGCTCCACCCAAATCCATGTAATAAATTTGAGATAAGGTCTCCAAATTATGTCTACATATATTATCCCCTCTATGACCCCTTGGTAGTAATTAAGGTCTTGAGTAATGCCATCTATGAAACCTCATGCTAGATCAACCTTCCATCATAGGAAGGCCATGTTGTACTCTACCTTATACCACCATATGATGTAAGGACATCATGAAACAATGTAAAACATAGTCATAAGTATGTGTCTTGAGTCTTATATTATTCCTTAGAAGTAATTTTAATAATCAAATTAGTCTTAGAGTGTGTCTAAGTGGCCCTTTGGAGTTTTCCCACCAAATCAGGCATTTAAAAATTTGAAATGTTGTTAAAGAGTTAGGAGCATTTTGGTGAATTTTCAAGATAGGTCAAGTTATTAAATGTGGTTTTTGGGTCTTAAGTGAGTCTAGGTAGATTATAAATGTGTTTTTATATGTACATGTCTTATATGAGGTGACATATAGCAAGAAGATTGAATGTAACATCCATGTGAAAATAGTTGCCAAGTAAGTGGGTAGTTACAAGAAGTAGTTTCTTTTTTTGTAATGGTTTTTTGGATTGAAGAGAGGTTTAGTATCATATGAGAGAAGATATATAGTTTTGAGGAAGTTAATTTTTGAAGTTAGAATCAAGATAGAGGTATGGAGTGATTAGATATAAGAGAGAAGTCAGTAACCCTATACCCTATCCATAATGACAGTGGTGACTATGTAAAGTAAAGAGATTAATAAATGTTAGTCTATTTGTAATGTTATATCTATATATTTGTGTTAATATATACTTGTGGATGATATAATTGAAATCCCTTGAAGGATTAAAACAATATTTTATTTTGTAAATGCAATCTATTTAGTGTCCTAATTAGATTTTGTCAACATTTTGTGTTGAATCTGAGAAATTTGTGTTCTATGAATCCTGTCTAGAATATCAATGTATCATGGAGACTATTTATAAGAAATAGAAAGGTTAAAATAGATATGTTATATGAATATGAATTGTGTTAGTTTAAATATAGTTCCAAGGTTCCATTGAAACTCTAATATACCTATGTTTTAGGTAGTCTGAGTCTTCTGACCTTGCAACATACAACGATGAAATGTGACTATGAACAACACAAGAATAAGGATGACTATTCTAAGTACCTTGTTTCCTGAGATAGTTAAAGAACCTTATTTCATCTTGAAATCTTGAATAAAGTAAGGTGTGGAGTTGTTAATGGTGTAGGAGAGTTGAAAGAACACTATAGAAGGTCATTGAGGAGTGATAAAAACCTAGGAGAATATTAAAGGTATCTAATATGTCTAATTTCATTTCTAACCATGTTTGTCTTATGCATAGATAGATTGTGTTAAGGAAACACTATGAAACTCATGTATAGAGTAAGTTTTGGACTTGAACAAGAAGTTTAAGGGATTCAAAAAGTTGGAGCATCATTATATAGATCTCAATATTGAATCTTTAAGGTTTTAAAGGGAGTACAATGCATGTAATAAATTTACAATCCCTCTCAGGCATCAAGAGCCTACACAAACCCTACATTAGGGAAGAGGACTAAAAATTACATTACAAGGAATATTACTTGGTCAAAATGCCTAATTTTTTGTTATAAGATTTATTTCAACATGATATAACATATTATGCAAGTTTTAGAATAAGTAGGTATGGATATGTATGAAAAACATAGAATGTGTGGAAACTAAGGGTTTAATAGGCCTAATAGAGGTAATTTCTAAGAAGAAAGAGATAGAAAAAGGGTGAAGATAATGATTTATTCTATGAAATTTAATGGAGAGATAAAATGTGCTAGAGGGTGGCAAGATATGTGATTTGTTTCCAAATATTCCAAGGTACTAGATTGTATAAGGCTAAAGAGTCAAGAAAAAGGCCACTAACTATGTAGAAAGAGTGAAAATTTGGTATAACAAGTTGACAATTGAAGTTAAAAGATGGGATGAATAGATTCAATACAAGTTAGTTAAACCTATGGGAGACTATTCAATGTCAATAATATCTACAAGAAACTTTGTTTATGAATAAAGATGGTTAGGTCAAGAAGAAAAAATCTAGAGAGAATTAGTGAGAGGTGAATGAAAGAGAATAAAGGATGAGTAGATTGAGATGTCTGAATACATGTGAAAAGTTGCATGGAAGTTATAAAGGAAGATAGGGGAATGCAAGAGATCAAATCCATAAAACCATTGCATAAGAATGATTTCAAGTATTGGATAGAGAAGAGGAAATTGAGTAGTTTGAATGCATGATTTGGATTGTAGGTGTCAAAACTTGAAATAGGCAGAGTAGGTGAATAATGCTCTACATCATTTGGTATTAGAGAAAGGATGAATTTCATGGGAAGAGAAAACAAGGACAACTAGTATACAAAAAGGTATAAATTATGTTTTGTTTTTCATTTGAAGTTTTTGTTATGTTGATGAGATAGAGTTGATGTTATGGAAAGAAGATTGTGAAATGTGAATGAAAAGATAAGAGATTGGTAGCATCCCTATAGACAAGTGTGGCTTATTAATTGAGAGATATGTTGGGAAGCTCATGAGAGAGGATCTCATAGGTGAGCTTGAGGTGAGAGAAGAGTCCTAGTGAAAGGACAAGAATAAAGACCCAAGTGAGGTCAAGAGAGAGAGAGAGAGATAAACCAATTGAATGGTTAAGATGTGACAAGTGAGTGACGGCTTGTAAAAAAGAGGTATAATTCCATATGAAGCCAAGGAGTTGCTAGATATATTTAAGGAGATGATGAAAAAGAAATAAAATAAGAAACAAGTCATAGTTGATGAGAGAAGCTACCACAAGAATAAGATGGTGCAAGAAGATACCAAAAATAAGAGAGAGATGGTTGAAATGAGGTAGTAGATGGATAGGTTATTGATCATGCTAGATGAATTGAGAGAAATGGGAAGCCTATACTATGGATGGGTGATGAGGAAGAATCCACTCAAGTGGCCAATAAAGTAACAAGTGAAGAAATGGAAGATGGAAGCCATGAGAGATGAAAGAAGGCATAAGAAGTTGTTTTGTAAGCAAATCAAGAGAGAAATAATGAGATATAGGTTGAATGAACAAAAAAAAAAAAAGTAGAAGAATACAAACAACACCATGATATTGGTGAGATGAAGACAAATAACACCATGATACTAGTGAGATGAAGTTGAGGGAAGCACAAGGTGATAGTTGTAGCCAACTAGATGAAACTAAAGATAAAGATGAAGTGGATTAGATTAGAAGCCTCATTTAAGGCTTGGAAAAGGAGATACAAACACAAGAAGAAGGTATAAATTTTGATTTTTTGTTTGTATATGAAAGCAGTGAGCAATTAGAGGTATAATTGGTAGACTTAGAGAATTATTTGAATGGTAAAGAGAAGGAAAAATAAGAAGAAATGAAATTTGAAGTAGTTGAACATCACATGAATGAGGGAAAAGAGCATGGATAAGAAACGATAGCAACAACATAATAGGTTAAAGATGTGAAGCCTTATAGAGGCTTGAATTTCATTAAGATAATAACTAAGAAAGAGATTTATTTTATATTGGTTGCAAGCATGAATATGGAAGTAGAATAAGCTAAGAATATAGTGGTATAAGTAGCATATTGGGGTATGATCATCCCGTATGACATAGGCAAGGAGGAAAGAAAGAGTGCACATGAAGTGCAAGAGGAGACAAAAAATCAAGGAGGTAGGCTAGTCTATGATCAAGGCAAGTAAGAAAATAAATAAAAGGAGATTCTAAATAATGAAGGAGTAGGAGTAGTAGTAAATGATCCTAGAGAGAAGAATTGGAAGACATAAAATAAGCATACAATAGTGCATTAGATTTCCATTCTTTCTTGCCCTGAGAGTATGATGTAGGGGCATCATGAAATAATGTACAAATTAGTCATAATTAGGTGTCTTGAGTCTTATAGTATGCCTTATAAGGTATTTGAATCATCAAATTAGTCTTTGAGTGTGTCTGGGTTTCCGTTTGGCATTTCCCCATCAAATTGGGCATTTAAAAATTTGAAATGTTTTAGATTGAGGTAAAAGCAGGTTTTGAAGGGGCCCCGAAACCCTTTAATAGAGAACAAGATAAGAACATATAAGACCACAGGCAACGCCTAAAAAACACTATAGATAGGTAGCAAAAAATAGGTTTTAAGTGGTCCTGAAACCATAAGAGACATATCCGATCAAAACCCAGAAATAGAAGTCTAGTAGTACAACAAACAAAAGCTAACAAAAGGATAACAAAGATCAGTACCAGTTTCTTAACCAACAAGAAGGACCAGATTATTCATCCAGTTCCAGTATCAAGTTCATGCCTTCTTTTCCTTTCAAATCAGTTTCCTGGGTAGTAACCTCTAGCAAAGCTCCTTTTTGTGTATCTTTCTTTCTGGAACTTTGCCTTGTCCTTTTGTTGGGACCCTCTAGTGCTTTGGTCTCCTCATTGGCTCATTTACCTATATTAATAGCAGCTGCACAAATGTTGGATGTTACTTCTTCCATTTTCTTTTTGTTGTCCTTTATTAGTTCTCAGAGGTTGTTTTCGTAAGCTTTGAGCTTGACAGGGATCTCGCTTAACTGATTTTCCATGTTGTTTACTTTGTTCCAAGCAGCTTTCAGAGAATCTTCCAATGTTTCCACTTTTCTCTTGAGATCAATGATCTCCCTACACAACCAGGAATCTAATTGGGAAGAAGACTCAGCTTTACAGTTAGCCCAAGTCATAAGAATGTTTATTTCATCATTCTGATTCTTCCCTCTCCAATCCTCAGACTTTTTATTGGGGCTATTCCTGGCTTCTTCAAAGAAGTCTTCTTGACTCTTTTGTTCCCGCTCATTGATTCCATCTTGAATTTCCTTCTCCATGTTTTGAGTATCTTCCTGGACAGAGATTTCCTTTTCATTCTTAGAAGTTGGGTCCTCACCAGGATCTTCCTGGACAATGTCATCCTCTGCCACTTTCTGGTTTTCCTCCATCTCTTCTATTCTGGTAGCAGAATCCTCATATGTATAGACTTTATCTTTTTCAATTTTCTCAGATCCTTCTTTATCATTACTAGAGTTGGTGTCCCAACTCTCAGTTCCATCTTCTTCCTCCGGTTTTTCCTCCTCGGGTTCTTCAATTCTCTCCCGACCCCTTTCTTCTTCTGCATTCTGTTTATTAGGACTAGGGGTCTTAATTTTTCCTCTTTTGCTTACATTTTCATTTTTTTTATTCCCTGGCAACTTATTTTTCCCCTGTTTGGGATACTTAACTAGTGCCCTATTCTTGCAATAGCCTTCAATAAATGTGGTGAATTATTTGAAATGTTATTAACGAGTTAGGAGTATTTTGGTGAATTTTCAAGATAAGTCAAGTTGTTAAATGTGGTTTTTGGGTATTAAGTGAGTCTAGGTAGATTATAAATGTGTTTTATTTGTAAATGTCTTATATGAGGTGACATATAGAAAGAATAGTGAATGTAACATCCATGTGAAAATAGTTGCCAAGTAAGTGGGTAGTTACAAGTATTTTCTTATTTTGTAATAGTTTTTTTGGCTTGAAGAGAGGTTTAAACTTGTAAGAGAGAAGATAGATAGTTATGAGGAAGTTAATTTTTTAATTTAGAATCAATATATAGGTATGGAGGGTTGGATGTAAGAGTGAAGTCCGTAATCCTGTACCCTATCCATAATGACAGTGGTGACTATGTAAAGTGAAGAGATTAATAAATAATAGTCTATTTGAAATGTTATGTCTATATATTTGTGTTAAAAT
The DNA here is from genome assembly GCA_037957365.1 of Torreya grandis. Taxonomy (NCBI): domain Eukaryota; kingdom Viridiplantae; phylum Streptophyta; class Pinopsida; order Cupressales; family Taxaceae; genus Torreya; species Torreya grandis. Next base: position 1,983,348 of record JARHVA010002587.1, read on the forward strand.
ATACTTGTGGATGATCTAATTTAAATCCTTTGAAGTATTAGAATAATATTTTATTTTATAAATGTAATCTGGTTGGTGTCCTAACTAGATTTTGTCAACATTCTATGTTGAATTTGAGAAATTTGTGTTCTATAAATCCTATCTAGAATATCAATGTATAATGGAGATTTTTTGTACAAAATAGAAAGGTTAAAATAGATGTGTTATATGCATATGAATTGTGTTGGTTTTCAATATAGTTCCAAGGTTCTATTGAAACTCTTATATACTTGTGTTATAGGTAGACTGAGTCTTCCAACCCTATAACATATGAGGTGGAATGTGACTATGAATAACAAAAGTAGAGTTCAAGGTGGTAATAGTTTTGAGAAGATATAAAAATATTTTTATTATATGAGTGTAATAATTTAATACAAAAAATAACAAGGATGACTATTCTGAGTACCTTATTTCCTAAGATAGTTAAATAACCCTATTTCATCTTGAAAGCTTGAGTAAAGCAAGGTGTGGAGTTGGTGATGTCATAAGAGAGTTAAAAGAACACTATAGAATGTCATTGAGGAGTGATCAGAACCTAAGAGGATCCATTGAAGATGTATGATAAATCTAATTACATTTTTAACCCTATTTGTCTTATGCATAGATAAATTGTGTTAAGGAATCACTATGAAACTCATGTATAGAGTGAGTTTTGGACTTGAACAAGAAGTTTAATGGATTTGGAAAGTTGGAAAATCAATATACATATCTCAATCTAGAATATTTAAGGTTTGAAAGGGAGTAAAATTCATGTAATCAATTTATAATCCCTCTCAGGCATCCAAAGCCTACACAAACCCTAAGTTAGGGTAGAGGACTAAAAATTACATTATAAGGAAAATTACCCTATCAAAAAGCCTAAATTTTGGTTATAATATGTATTTCAACATGATCTAATATATTATGCAAGTTTTAGAATAAGTTAGTATGGATATTAATGGAAAACATAGAATGTGTGGAAACTAAGGGTTCAATAGGCCTAATAGGGCTGATATTCAAGAATAAAGAGCTAGAAATAGGGTGAAGAGAATGAGTTATGCTATTAAAGTTAGTGGAAAGATAAAATTTGATAGATGGTGTTAGGATATGTGATTTTTTAAAAATATTCCAGGGTATCAGATTGTACAAGGCCAAAGAATCAAGAAAAAGGCTACTAGTTGTGTAGAAAGAGTGAGAATTTGGTATAACAAGGTAACAAATAAAGTTGAAAGAGGGTATGAATAGAGTCAAGACAAGCTGGTTACACATGTGGGAGACTATTTAATGTCAAGAATATCTACAGGAAACCTAGTTTATGAATAAAGGTGGATGGGTCAAGAAGCAACAATCTAGAGAGAATTAATGAGAGGTGAATTAAAGAGAATGAAAGAATGAGTAGAGTGAGATGTCTAAATACATGTGAGAAGTTGCATGGAATATATAAAGGAATATAGGTTAATGTAAGAGATAAAATCTATAGAACCATTATATAATAATGATTTCAAGGATTGGATAGAAAAGAGGAAATTGAGTAGTTTAAATGCATGATTTTGATTATAGGTGTCAAAACATGAAATCAAAACATGAAATAAGTAGAGTAGGTGAATAATTCTCTGCATTACCATATATATGGGGTGTCAATGGGCCACACTACCCTAATGTGTTCATATTCCTATCACTATAAGATAACAATCATCTCTAAGCCATAACATCTTTGGGTCCTCTAACCCCATAACTCCTTATAGATCTGTACTAGCAAGGTGGACACCCTTGCAAAAAATATCTTATGATTTATCATATCTACATCCACCCATATCAAACTCCATAGAAGTTTGCCTCCCTTTGAGTTTGGGAGTGTGTAATAGGATATAACTAGTAATATCATGGTAAGTACACCTCTCTCTACTACATTATCCATGTATAGAGGATCAAAATCAAATCCACTAAAATAAATATGATCTCCACCATGTCCTCATCATATAATAATTTCAGCACTTCTCCCCATCCCTAATCATCTACAGGTACTATATGTTTTCCCTACACATGAAGTTATAGAATTTGGTAGATGTCTTCCTCAATGATGGTCATTTCTTTAGTAAGAAGCCAAAACATCTTGGTAGTAACATCTTAGTGCTCCAACAAGGCAACCAACAAGCTATTATCTCAATGGATGTGTGTCTATAGTGATGCACTCCTCCTAGGCTTATGGCCTCTAGGTGGGCCTAGTCATCATTTCTAAGCTAGACCCATAGTCACTCTAGTAAAGGTAGTCCTTTATCCTAAGTCTATAGTAGAGTCCATGCCTATCACTAGCATCCCTTATAAGCCTAAATTATCTTAAACTCTAGACTCTTATCTAAGCCTTTCACATTTTTTATCAACATTGATACCTTATGGATTAACACCATTCCATCTGGATCAATGTCAATTTATGAAATGACATTTATTCCTAGTGAATCATCATTGATTCACATAAAATCAACATTAATTATTTGGACCCATCTTACCCTAGTCCTACAACCTATCCTAACTCTAAAAAGCCAAAAAATTAAAAAAATTAATAAAATAATGGACCTACCTAATCTTGGGAGAATTATTGTCACCTCAATCTACAACTACTAACTTCCATATCATCTCATGTCACACTTGTCATTTGAGCTCTCAAGCATCATTTCATTATTCACAAATAGAAAATGAGCCCCTTTTCTACATCAGACTTGCTTATATACCTAATTTTGGATCAACACCGATCTATTTTGGATTGACATCAATTTGGTGGATCAATGTTGATTCATTCAAGATCATCATTAATTTGCCTTTTTTTTGCACTACTTATACTTTTACATACATCTAGCCCTGCTCCTTAGCTTTATCTTGATACCTTGCCACACATACCTTATTATTTGTCCCATACCATTTTAGGTTTATGAATTTTGACTCCCTATTAGTTCCATAACTTATATAAGACATGTAATCTTTTGGGTATCTCCCCTTAGTGGGTCCCTAGAGTGCATTTTATCTTAAGAACAACTATTTATAGGTAGTACATACACCGTATAGAACATCAGATGCTTTGCTCAACCAAGTATTATCACTTGTTCTCTTGTTTAGCCTTCCTTTAAGCCCATCTATTCCTAGTTGTGTCATTTTATTATGGGATTTGCCTTAGGGTACCTTTGCCAATATTACATTACATCTTTTTTGCATAAAACATATAATTTATGTTATACATCCATGTTTGCTCGATCTCATTTGTTATCTACCCATCCCATCCATTATTCCATTTTTCAATCCTATCACCCACTCCTTATCCTATGTTAGATCCTAGTTTAAGGGGGGATACCTCCTCACATAAACCTAGGGCATTAGACCTCTCATGGTTTTTATTGTGCAACACATATTCCATACTACACCAAAAGGGGCAAATGTAGACACTATAATTTCATACCCTATATATGATTAATTAGGTTTTTCAGGCCCTTATTTTTATTTAATCTCCTAAATAATCCTTATCCTAAGGTTTATTATATTTACCCTTGGTAACCTCATAATTTACTTTTACCAATTACCTTTCTACCCTCCCTAACCTCCTAAATCCATTAATAACCTAGGGAATATAACTCTTAACCACTTTACCCCTATATGATTTCATTACCAACAACCTCACACTTACCAAAGCCTAATTTTGTTTTTGGAACAAACATTCCAATTTAGATGAACCAACACTAATTTTCTGATGACCAATGTCGATTCTCCTGATCAACATCGATCCATAAATATGTAGCCAACTTTTGGCTTTTAAACCCAAAAAAACTTTGAACCTTGAATTACTACTAGATTTATTAAATAATTAAGCACATCCTTAATGACACTCTACTTAATTTATATTGCATTTAATCTATATCCATTTTTCATGAGCTTGAAGGACTACCTACATCCATGAGGAGAATTTCATTCTGTTTGCAAACAAATCAAAGGTAAGTAATCATGTTTGTTTATTTTATTTTTTATCAATATTTCTACTTTTATTTACTTATATATTATTTAAAATATTATCCATATCCCTCAGTATTCATTAGTTAGTCTCTATTTTCCCATTTATTCTCTATTTTAATTAAGCTTAGATACAAACAAAATCAATGTTGATTCATTTTGAATCAAACCCTATCCTTAGAATCGACATTGATCTTATCAAGATTGGCATCGATGCAATATGTTTAATTTTTAGAACTCGAGACCTTAATCTTAGATCCTTGTTTGTAATACTTATTTATTTTCTATCACTTTTAAATATGGCCTTTGTATGTAGATGACTCTACTAGGCATAGTGCATGACATAATTAATATCATAGATCTCCCTATAGTAACCAAACCCTTATTTACTGACCTAAGTGACATAGATTTTGAGCTACCTCTCTGTGCTATTATTTATTCTCCCTCTTTTGAATCCATTTCCGACCAACTAGATGTCATACAAGATGATGTAAACGTTTCCATGGCTTATTGGGATGAAAATTTTACTTATATTGATAGCTTAAATGAATATTGAATCTTAATTATCACTGTTATCATATCTTTAATATATTGTAATTTCATATGTTATTTACCCACTTAATTATGTAAAAAAGTGAGTTGACATCCATTTGAGGAATATCACAACTTCCTAAGACTAGTTTTTAACGAGGCAACTCACCCAATTATCTATTAATCTATATTTGTCCAAGTTTTTTACATGTGTGCAAGTTATTCTTCCTAGCCAAAAAGAAGCTCTGTCATTCACTAGATTCCAAGGTGATGCACAAAATTTTCTAATCTCTAGGTATTCATCATAAACCTTGATTTTCACTTGAGTTTTTAGTAAGTAATTTTGATTTAAAGTAAACAAAAACTACTATAATAGTGGGCTTGTTTAACCCAATGCTGGAATTGAATGCTAAGTTTAACCTTTCTAATTACGTGTACATGAGTATCACTTGCTTTAGAAAGTGAGGTTTGGGTTCATTATGCATCCAAATCTGTACTTGGATATTCAACTTTAATTTTTTTGGGGGGGGTTTCTTCCCCTTAGTAGTACTTTACTAGTGACTACACTCATGATTAGTTATAAATATTATGAGTTTGATGAGACTCGCATTCTCCATGGAATAATGCATCATTTTAATTTATTATTAAACCATGTATTATGTTGAGAAAATTTTTATTTTATATATTTAATCATAAAAATATTTGGCTACAACATTATATTAGTAGTGGCTGAATTTGTAGATATACTTTTATGAAATAAATACAATATTCATTTTTATAATCAACATTGTATTTAATATTGATCTTGTGATCATTAGCTCAATGTATTAACACTTGACCTTATTTTTAATTAGATGAAAACTAACATATTTATTTAAATATAATTATGTTATCATTTTAGTGTGATGAAATTTGTAATTTTAATTTGTGTAAATGTTTCAAATTATTTTTTTACCTCATTCTAGTAAAACTTAGTAGGGTTGTTACATTATGGTATTAGAGTCGAGGTTCAAATTCTAAGACTTAATGAGTCCACTTGTGAAAAGGTATTATCTTATTAATTAGTAATAAGAATGGTTCATGATAGACCTAGAGGTCAGGGTAATTAAAACACTAACCCTCTATTGGATCCAAATTAATTTATCACTAAGAAATCTAGAAAGTTAGATCAGATCCTCACAACCATGAAGGAAAATAGGGAATGAATAATAGACTTAGAGTAGGAAGTGCATGGGCATGTTGAGGAGAGTGTTTAAGAATAATCTAAAGAGCATCCTATTGAGTAAGAAAATCCTCAAGAATAGAGGCATGAGGAAGTGCTAAAATATGTGAGAGATGGAGTAAATGTAGATTTGGCATGAGATATGAAAAATGTGAATCCACTCAAGTTCAATTGAATCATTTTGGGAGATGGAGTTGAATCATGTATAAAAAAAATGGAGAAGTATTTAAATATTTTAAATTACTTTTAAGTCACTAAATTAGTTTTGGGATCTTATCTACTTTTTGGAGAAATAATAACTTGGTGGGCTAACAAGAAGCTCGAGATGAATTTTGACTCTACCACTACCACTTGGGAGTAGTTTGTAACATTGTTTAGGTCACGATGGCTTCTTTATTTGTATTTTGATCAAAAGTTAACATTTTTTTAGAAACTTAAGCAAGGAGACCTTTATGTGAATGAATAATGGGAGAAATTCACTAATATCCTATAGTATGTCCCTTAGTATTAGGAGAATCAGGGGTTTTGAATCGTGAAGTTTATTATGGGATTAAAAACCTAAATTGGTTGTGAGGTGGATGTGCATGGGACATCTACCATGGGTTAGGTCTTTGAAAATGTATTTAAGTAGGAGCAAAAGATAAAATATCTTACTTAGGTCAGAGGTAAATTCAAGAAGAAGTTTGGAGGACCTAAAATGACTTTCAAAAAGAAGAATTGGAAGAGGAGTGGAGACTCCAAGAATTAGTTTAAGAACCAAAATGCTAAGTTCAATAGTAGCACAAGAAATAGGAAATCTAGAAATGGTTTCAAGGGAGGTTTTAATGGGAACTAACAGTCAAATCAGAGAGGACCACCTAAAGGTTGCTTCATTTGTGAATGTGAACATTACACTAGAGAGTGTACTTATGTGAAATTAGATGGTAAGAAAAAGGATTTTACCTCTTAATAAGGATTTTTTTTAGTAGAGGATTCATGTAGCGGTTGAAAATCAGCAAGCTAAGTTCCAAAATTCTCTTATTAAACTAATAGGCACTTTTTTTAATCATTCAATTTCAATTTTGATTGACACTAGTGTTACTGAATGTTTTATTCCTCCTAGAATGTTTAATAAGTTGTCTAAAAAACTTAAAATTATGAAAAATGCATGGTCAATATAGTATGAGAATAAATCAAAGGTTAAGGTTGATAAGACTCTAATAGAAGTTGAGATCAAGTTACTTGAATTCAGTATAATAGTGGATCTATATGTTTTACCATTATGGTCATATGATGTGTTCCTAGGAGTAAATTGACTTACAGATCATAAAGCTAAGGCTATTTTCTATCTTAATAAGGTAGAGTGTCAAGATAATTTTAGAAATTAGACACAAATTTAGGGTAAGGAAAGAGAGTTAAAACTTAGAAAATTTTCTACAATTCAACTCAAGAAGGCTTAAAAAAAAGGATGACATGCATTTATTTTTAAAATAAATGAGATATAAGAATATAAGGAAACATCCATTGAGGATTATCCTCTTCTTGAAAAAATTTAGGTTGTGTTTCCAAAGGAATTGTCGGGATTATCACCCAAATTTGAGTATGATTTCTCAATTAACATAATACGTGGATCCAAAATATAATCCAATGCATCTTATAATATGACAACTACAAAATTGGTTGAGTCTAAATCTCAACTACATGACTTATTATTAAAAGGGTTGATTCAACCAAGTGTGTCACCATGGGGTGCACTAGTGGTGTTTGACAAGAATAAGAATGGTACTTTTTTCTTGTGTATTGATTACAATATGTTGAATAAGGTGATAATCAAGAATAGGTATCCATTATCGTTGATGTTATCTTTAATCATATGTGAGGGGAAATAGTTTTGTCCAAGATTGATGTTTGAGAAGGGTATCATCAGTTGAGACTATAAGATGAGGATATTCTGAAAATAACATTTAGAACTCAATATGGGAACTATAAATTCATGAAGTTATCTTTTGGGTTAACAAATGCTTAAAAAACATTTATGAATATCATGAATAACATGTTTAAAGATTATCTAAACCAATTTTTTATTATTTTTCATGGATGATATCCTCATATATTCTTAGAATGAAGAAGAACATCTTCAGTATCTAGAATCAGTTTTATAGTGGTTGCATAAGCACAAATTTTATGGTAAGTTATCCAAATATGGACTTTCATAGAGGAAAGATCAATATTTGGGACACATTATCTCTACTATGGATGGCATTTTAGTTGATTCAGCAAAGATAAGAGCCATAATGGAATGACTAGAGCCTAAATAAAAGCATGAGGTGAGGAGTTTAATGGGTTTAATAGGTTATTATAAGAAATTTATTCCAAATTTATCAAATATAGCTAACCTAATTACATCTATTTAATAGAATATTCAAAGTTTTATTTGGTCAAAAAAAAGTGCAAAAAAGCCTTTCAAGAGTTGAAAATGAGGCTTAATTTGGCACCTATACTAAGAGTTCTCAATCCTAATGATCAGTTCTTAATAATCAAGGATGCATTTAAGGATGGAATTAGAGAATTTCTTATGAAATATGGTTTATTTTTAACATACGAGTCCATAAATCTTAACCCTTATGAGGTGAATTATACCACTCATGATTTATAACTTGATGCAATAGTGCATGTCTTACAAGTTTGGAGGCATTATCTATTGGGGAAACCATTTGAGATCAAGACTAAGAACTTAGGCCTCAAGTACATATTTACCTATTCGAACCTAAATACATATCAAAGACATTGGTTAGAATTTTTATCTAATTATGATTTTCATATTAACTATATCAAGGCTAAGGAAAATAGAGTTATAGATACCCTAAGCCATAGAAGGTACATAGTAGCCTTGGCTACTATCAGGAGTACTTTCTGTGATTAGGTAATTAAATTATCCCTTAGAGATTAATTCTATGAGCATGTTAAGAAAGGCTTATTATAAGATACTTAGAATCCCAAGTTTAAAGGATTCAAGTTTGATAATTATAGTTTTTGAGATAAAATGATAGGATATATATACCTGATATAGATAATTTGAGGAGCATGGTGCTAAATAAATTGCATAATTCCCCTTATTTAAGACATCTTGGAGTAACTAAGCTCATGGCTAAGCTAAGACCTTTCTATTTATAGAAAGGGATTAAAAAGGATTTAGTGGATTTTGTATCTCAATGTTTAGAATATTAGTGTATGAATGTTAAGCATGTGAATTTGATAGGATTGTTATATCCTCATGATATACTAGAGTGGAAGTGGTAGGTGATTAACATGGAATTTGTCCAAGGTTTATTGTTATCATGAAATTGTCATGATATGATCTTGGTGGTAGTTGATAAACTAACCAAGATAGTTCACTTCATACTAGTAATTTGAATGATGATGCACCAATGCTTGTGAATAGATTCATCAAATAAGTGTACCAATTACATGTATTTATAGAAAAGATCATACCTAATTGAGATCCAAGAATGACATCTATATTTTGGTTGACTTTGAATTCAACTCTAGGTATATAGCTGAATTTTAGTAATTCATATCACCCAAACATAGATGGACAAACTAAGAGGGTTAACCAAGTTTTAGAAGATCTCCTTTGAATGTATTAAATGTTTCAATAATACAAGTTGGAGGAGTACCTTCTATTGGTTGAGTTTTTCTACAATAAATCATACCAATCAATATTTAAAATAGATCCATTTGAGGCATTATATGGAAGAAGGTGTAGAACACCAATCAGTTGGGATAGATTAGAATACAAGGTGGTCTTTAAACCTAAAATACTTATAGAGATGGAGGACCAAGTTAGAATAATCAGAAAAAGGTTGGCTGAGGCCAATGATAGATAAAAAAGTTAAGATAATTTAAAAAGAATAGAAAGATAGTTTTCTATTAGTGATAAATTATTTCTATGGGTTAAGCCTTAAAAAAGCTCAATTAAGTTTCGTAAATTAATTAGTATTTCACCAAGATATTTGGGACCCTTCAAGGTTATGGAAGTGACCAATCCTATAGTGTATAGGCTTGATTTTCCACCAAATCTATCTCTTTTTCATAATTTTTTCCATGTATTATATTAAAAAGTATGTCATTGGTCCTTCTCATTTATTGTATTGGAATATTTTACATGTTATGGATCCCAGGGTGGTCACAATAGAACCAATCAAAATAATTGACACTCACAAACTTAGTTTGCATAATAGAGAAGTGTCACAGTGCAAAGTTAAGTGAGACTAATATTCTGAAGATAGTTCCACCTATGAGGATTATAATGAGTTATATAGGTTATTTACACATTAGTTTACTTAATATGTTTTTGTATATTATTTAATTTGTTGTTGAATAATGTTTAATTTTAGAACTATTGTTGGAATAACTATCATCGGGATGATGACCAACTTTAGGGGGAAAGATGTTATATCTTAATTACTCTCTAGACTTAATAACCTACTAATTAGTTGATTTTATGGTTATTATTCGGCTAATTATTATTTTGGTTAAGATGGATTTTATATACTAGTGTATAAATAGTTATGCGTAGCTTATTTACATGATTGTTAACTTATTGAGTTAGCTATACTTATATATTAGATACATGATGATCATGTTTATTTAGTTCATTACAATAGTATATTATGAATTTTATATTGAATTAGGCTAACTACCTTTACTATTTTGAGGTGGATGCAAGATAAATCCGTCCCTTAAACTATGATAGAGGGAGATCATCATCGGAGAGGGTGGAGTAGATGGAGGTGTTGGAGGATGATAAAATGAAGACTAAGAACCCTGCACATACCACAAATAGATAATATGCTTTTGGTTACTATTATGTTATCTGTATTTGAAAATGGTTGATTCTCATGTTGATCTGGATGTGTGTTTAATATTTTAAGATTTAGACTCTTATATGTTATCTTACGTAGCTTATTTCATGTGATGATGGTTACATAACATGTACTTGGAATTTGTGGATGTCTTTATCATGATATAAGTATAAATCTATTATCCTTTAGAAATATTAGTGTCTTATTTATAACTAATGCATTGTTCTATAAAAATGAAACTTAACTATTTTGATTTAGATAATCATTTTTATGATTAAATTAATCAAAATAAGAGTTAAATTGGGAACTTATTTTCTTTGTGTGTTAGTTGATTTTAAAATAAACCAATTAGCAAGGTGTGTTAGTTGATTGTTAACTAGAACACTAATATTGTGCTAAGGTAAATGACAATAGTTATATTGTTTTAATGTTATATGAAGTCAATGTTAATATTCATAACGAATAGAAGGTTATTATTTTTAATAATGTTTAAAAAATTATTATGAGGAAGTTTCAAGAGTTTAGGGTTTTTTTGGGTTGACTCAAGATCATCAAGCCATTTATGCAAAACACTTTTTATTTAAACTGCATGAGAAAACATGAAATGATTGATAGTATTCTACTAGTTGGTTTACATGCATTGACTTAGTCATTGAGTTTATTATTATCACTTGGAGTTTTGATAGAGAGATGGGAATTTTAGTTAGCATGGAATTAACATGTAGGTAGATAAAAAGGAGAGGAATTTATGTTTGGGGGTTACATGGTAGATGAATTAGTAAAAGAAAGAAAAGGGTTCAAGGAGAATTGCAAGGAGCAACAACATTTTGATATAGTTGTGCATTTATTACCAAGTAGGAGTTTTGTTGGTTAAATTGAGTTTTGTATGAATTAAATCAATTATTTGAAAAAGGTTTCATTTTTCATTGTTTTGAAATTATATAAAACCAAGGTTATATACCTAGCACTAGGGATGGCTTGGTCATCCACATATCTAGGTATATGACTCTCAAACCCTAGTTAAATAGATATGCATACTGAGATAGTTACAAAAAGAATCCTAAATCATTTGTAAAAATAAATTATGGGGTTATAATTTTGTGTATTAAGGAATAAATGAGAAATTATTGAAATTTTATGTGTATTATACATAGACTAGCAGAATGGATTGATCTTGAATGAGCTATGTAGACACAACTAGAAGAGTTTTAAAAGGTTTAAAAACCTTATCAAAATATCTAGGGTAAATTTGTGACAAAATGGATATATCAGTTTGAAGTTAAAAATCATTCTAGTTTTTTATTTTAATTCAGTCTTAAAACATATTGTGAAACATTTATTTCTTTGTGGAAAAATATACTAGGCTATGTATATGTTTGAAACAAGTCATGTTCATTTTTAATCCAAGTAGGGTATGATTGGAATTATAAGGATACATTCAGTCTTTAAAAATAAGTATCAAATCATGTTATAGTTTGTGCTTATGTTAAATAAAGTCAAGTTTGTAATGACTAAGCCCAAAATAGGGCACAACTTTGTGTTTTATAAACTTGTAGATAGGTATTAATGCTTTCACATAAATCCCTTTATGAGTAGAATAACTCAAGTATGGTTTTTGAAACTTATACATAGTTTTATAATTTTACATGGATATATACATACAATCTACATGACTTTGCTGACCTATATATATATATATATATATATATATATATATATATATATATATATATATATAGACACACACAAACACACATACATACATAGTAAGTTTACTCGACCATACTATATTTACAAGAAACTTAATCCTTTTTTGTAATTATAAAAATTGGGATTTCATATTTTAACTAAAATAAATAACCAATTGACATATAATCTTGATTTTTGGTTCAATCACAATATTAACATCATGATATATACTTATATAGGTACACCTTAAACCTAAACTCTATCTCTCTCTCTCTCTCTCTATATATATATATATATATATATATATATATATATATGTATGTATATGTATGTATATATATGTATATATATATATATATATATATATATATATATATATGTATATATATATGTATATATATATGTGTGTGTATATATATATATATATGTATGTATGTATGTATGTATAATACATACATACATGTGTTTGTGTATGTATGTATGTATAATACATACATACATGTGTGTGTGTGTGTGTGTGTGTGTGTGTGTGTGTGTGTATTTATGTATGTATGTATGTATAATACACACACACACACACACGTGTGTGTGTGTGTGTGTGTGTGTGTGTGTGTGTGTGTGTGTGTGTGTGTGTGTGTGTGTGTGTGTGTAATTATGTTAATATTATGATTAAATTACTAATGAGATGGGGGTGCATTGGTAAATCAACTTGGTTGTTATATGCACCACCTAGGTTCAAATCTCAGAGGTATTGGAAGGTTAGTTGTGGTCATTTCACTAGTATAGGCTGGTTGTGGTTGTATTTGTGGTAAAAATGCTAGTTGTGGTGGGAATGTAAATGCTGGTTGTGGTGGAAATATTATGGCAAGGAATGTAAATACTAGTTATGATGGGAATATTGTGGCAAGGAATGTAAATGCTAGTTGTGATAGGAATATTGATTTTCGTTGGTTGTGGCAATAATGTTGGTATCAATCGATTGTGGTTGTTGATGTAACTGGTTAGTTGCTTTAGTCAAAAGATTTGTATCTATCTAAAAAAATATTATGATTGAACCAAAAATGGAGATTATATGTTAATTGGTTATTTATTTTATTTAAAATATTAAATCCCATTTTTTATAATTACAAAGAAAGATTAAGTTTCTTGTAAATATAGTATGGTAGAGTAAACTTACTATCTATATTAAGCTTGAATCATAGAATTTCTTCTTACAACTTATAGAAGTATAATTGTAAAAACCATTTATTTAGTTCAAATATTTTTTATGTATGTATATGGTTGTGTCTATATAGGACTGTGTGCTTTTGAAATATATCTTTTCATATATTGATATACATACATACATACATATATAATTACATACACACATATACACATACATATACACATACACATACACATACATATACATATACATATATATATATATATATATATATATATGTATATGTATATATATATATATATATATATATATATATATATATATATATATATATATATATATAAAGTGAATTTTTGGAAAGGATTACTTTTACTAATATAATTTTGTGATAGAATGTGTGTGTGTGTGTATAACTTTGGAATCATTTCCATAATATTATATTCTTATTTGAGTATACCATAAAAATATATATGCATGATTTGTTAGATTTATTTAATATAACTTAGCTATAGTAACACTAGTTACTCTTTGACTAGGTATTAGAGAAGATATTAATATATTGTGTATTTGTATATACATATAATTATATATACACATGATATTCAAATAATACTGACTTGAATATATAGTATGCTAATATGTATATATTGATGGATAATTAAATTATTTATACGTTAAATAAAGGATG
>JARHVA010002587.1:2002500-2032500 GCA_037957365.1 Torreya grandis
TAGATGATGTGACATAATTTTTTTGAATAATTTTAAAAACCATTGATGGAACACATAGTAATGAGTGCATCATAACTATCTCCTTTGATTACTCATATATGTACCATGCCTCATAACTAGATATGTATATCTTTGGCTTTCTTGACCTTCCTCTTAGCTCCATCCTAAATTATAATGATGTCTAAGTTCCAACACCTTCTTAGACATTGAAACCACTTTAAAAAAATATAATATGTCATATGGTGAAACTTGAGAGATTATCCTTGATGGTTGATTGTCCCAATCACTCATATTCATGCTTTTTATCATGTCCAAGTTTTTATTTATTGCTATCTCAAATTATTCCTACAAAAAATTAGTCTCCCCTCTTTTTGGGATTGAAATAATTTTTTTTATTTGGAACAATATATATAAATTTAACACTAATTTTTACCCAAGTTGTACCCTTACTTTCCTTGCCATGGCCAGACCTCTTAAATTTACAAAATAATACCATAACAAAATGATTGCTCCACCACTCAAAATTGAATCTCAAAATCTCTTCAAATCCCCTATTCATGTAAAAATCCTAAAAACAAATAGGATCTTGCATGTCCTATGGAGAAAAAATACAATGGGAGCAAGAGGATTCATAGAACAAAGGTTTGAACAACAACCACGTTATTGGAGTAAATTAGTGGCAAGAAGAATAAACTAGACTATTTAAAAATTATAAATAATGAATAGATAATTATTTATAAAAGTTATAAATAATTAATTATTTATAATTTTGGGTAGTTTCAAATTATTTCTATTTAAAATTAAAGTAAAGGGCTAAACTATTTTTAGGAAGATCATTGATTTTAAACTATTGAACCAAAGCATTGACTAAGTCTTCTAAGTTAGAGATAGTATTAGACTTAGGTTGATTATACCAATCTAGGGTAGCTTGAAAAGGTTTTGGTAAGCATTTTAGTATCAACAAAGGCATTTAGTTTAATCCAATATTTTCAAAGGTTACCAAAAGATTTTAAATTTAAAGTAAAATATGTAAATACATTATAAGTGATGGTAGGAGTGATACCTCATATTTCTGTGTTTTTTATTTGAATAATTAATGTCTTATTTTGAATATGTTTGATAACTTTATTAAGAAGTAGGTTTATACACATAATATTTTCAAAATCTATCAATTACTAGTGTTTTTTCTCTTGAAATAACCTGTTAAGTCTCAATCTCTTTGAGTTCATGCCTTAAAGGGTGCACTAGGAAAGGGGTGGGTAGACCATTAGTGCTTCGCAAGATTTTTTCCCTCTATACCATCAATTTATATCTATACAACATTATCCCATGTATTTATCCAAGCATTACCTCCTCTCTTTCACACTCCTACAAGCATTCACTAGCTTTATTAGACCCTTCCTAAGCCTAAATCCCTTTTTGATGGTTTATATTACACTTTCAACCCCACCAAACCTGTATTCAAATTCATAAAATAAATTTATAGGTCTAGGTTATCTATGGATGACCTAGATCGAGATGTAACTTATTTTTAGCAAAAATAATATAAAATCGATTGGGCTGACCTTGTCAACTAAACTTTTAGAAAGGTTTAGGGTTATATTCATCTATATATACACATCCATTTCACCATTTATTAGAGATACAAAGAATTAATTATTCATTTGTGCTTCTTTATAACCTTCTTTTCTACCATTCTACTTGAGGAGTTATAGCTTAGGGTTTATACTTGGATAAGAATCTTATCTTGTGGAAAAGTCTTGTATGCTTTGGCCTTTCTTAGTGATCCTTATAAACCATAATAACCTATTTCCAAACACCTTTGGCCAAGGAAGAGATTAAGTCTTAAAAGGTTCATCTTCAAGATAAGTATCTCTAACTTTACTCAATTATTTCAGTAGATAGAAGTAGTATAAGTAATGGATTTTTCATATATTCTCTCTCCATGCATTAGGGTTTTACCTATACATAGCTTAATTAAGATTCTATTATGCAGTTTACATTTTATGTTTATTAACCCTACTTTGTGCCACAAGATGTGGTGAAAACTATATTATATTTTAATTTATTTGTCATTTACTTTGTGAATATGAAAACATAGGACCTAGCTAGGGTTATTGCATAGCATTACTTGACTAGAGGCTTTAGAATCCTCTCTAGTAATGTTATTGTGGTAAGAGATTCCTTGGTTAGATATGGTAGATCCATCTTGGTCATGACCCCGAATATCTAAGGTATCAATAATTAGAATTATAATTAGGATTTAGCTTCTCTAAGCTAGGATTGATTAATATATCAATTGTATTTTTATTTGCATACATTTTGGTGAACCCAATGTGAATCAAACCCTTGTAGTTTTTTTCTCATGTTTTAATCTTATCATCATATGATATATTTCTATTTTTTCATTATTGTATCGAATCTATCAATATAGTTATAACATTATATGTGCAAGTTTAACACACAATCACTCCAAAACAACTTTATTTTATTTGTGCAAGTCTTCTCTAAATATAGGTGATTGGATCAACCAATTTGATATAGTCTTATTTTTTAATTATAAATTCACATACACAATCAAACTAGTTGAATATGTTCATAATTATTTTTTTTTAGGATATTGGTATGTAAACATAGTTAATCCAATCGACTCTGTTCGCAACTTGTTTTTTAGCACACAGTTTTTGAAAACTCCATCAAACCAATTGAATATGTTAGAAATTTTTTTGAATCAAAATTCAAACATCACAACATAAAATTTTTCAATTTAAACATATTACAACCCATCAAGGTTCATCCTTACTCTCTTTTCCATTTTAATTCTTCCTTTTTAGTACTATTTTCACAATTTTTTAGTATGTAAAACTATATCCCTACACCCAATTAGGTTGACTAGCTTGACACAGTTCTATAGATTATCTTCTCTCTAAAAGACACAGTCAACCTATTCAATTGTGTCCTTATAGATCTTGCTTCTATAGAATAAGAATGACCTAGTCAACTCTATTCTACATTATTTGAATATAGTGTCACCTTAAGTGACTATGTACTCTTCACAATCAAGGAATTAACCTCTTTTTTTAGTAATTGATTCACTATCCCTTTTAGTTTCTTTCATGCTTAAAGTAAAAAATATAGACTAATTAGGTGTTTTTTCAAATTATCAATTTAGTCACACTAATTTTCTCTTTTGCACACACTTCCAAATCACTTTACATACAAAAAACATTAAACATTTGTCTTTCTAAGGTTTACCTATTTATATTTCATCACTAAGAGGGAAACCAAATTGATTTTATGGCCAAGTATAAACATGTGGTCCAATATTAAATCACCCGACAACCTTATTGCTATAGGATTGTGAAGTGATGGAGTATACCCTAATACCAAGTCAATACCATAATCAATACAAATCCTTTTTAGTATAAACTTCCTAAAACTATCCTTAGATTAATTTATAATTCTTCATTATAGATAACTTCCCAATCACATTAAAATTAAACTTTATTATAACTTAATAACACATAAGGATGACCAATTTGTTATCATCTACTTTCAAGTTTTTTTTGCTCTTGGATAATTTATGTTTTATTTCAAAACTTTTATTAGCCATCATTGATGCAAGGTTTATGTTGTGTGTTCCAATTGGATCATTTGCATTGATCCAATCACTTATGTGATTAAATTCATTTGCTTAGATATTATCTTGAAAAACTTTTCTATATTTTAGAACAATATCATTTATATAAACATAGTCTCTTATAGGTTGTTCAAAATATCTTCCTATAGTACATAGTGTAGACATCCAATTCCTAACACCATTTATGTTGAAATTGTCAATCTTATTCGAATCATACTCAAATGCACATTTTAGGTCAAAATACATAAAACACCCTAAATAGTTCAAAATTTTTATTTACAAGTACTGATTCAGGTCAAAGTATCCCTAAATGGGGCAATGCATTTTATGAGATAACTAACATTTGATCAAATCATTTTGAGTCAAAATGCCAATTTTGCACTTGGGTACTTTGGATTGCTCTTCTATATCAAATCTCTTGCACAAGACATGTGCCCTTATTATTTAGTGTTGAAAGCATCATAAATGGGATTACATATCTAATAAATCCAACATCAACTTCCAATTCTAATCTAGTCAAATTTTAGGCCAATAACAAGAAATTTTGACCATTTTGATTAATTGAGAGCCAATTTCCAAATAATTGCATAAATATTGATTAACCTTGTTTAAGGTTAATTGATCCAAATAAATAGCTTAAGTGGATTTTACATAAGAGTGGTTGAATATTTATTTTTGGAAATTGATTTTTATTAACTGCATCACCAAATGATATCATTTCTTGGAAAGGTACACCTCATCCATAAATGGCACAAATATCAAGATTATGGGTCTCCCATGCCTCATTAAGACCTTCTATGCCTCTTAAATTCCCCTCTATACCAAATATTGATGAGATTATATATGAATTTTAATTACATAATTGAATTAATCCTTAGCCACTCATCTCAATCTTGAGATGGATGGTTTAAGTTGATTCTGATCAATCTCAAAAAATCTATAAATAGAGAGGCCATGAACATCATTTTTAATTTTGAATTGTGCAAATTTATAATTCTAAATTATCTCCATAATCCTTTGCATTTTACCATTGATATTATTTTTTAAGCTTCATTGATAGGCTAGTTTTGTGATTCCAAATCATATGCCTAGGTTTTACAAGGAGTTCTTTAGACATTGAAGGAGTTTTCCACTATTTTTGTTGAAGACAAGATCTCTTTATCAAGGAAGAACATGTTTTTGAGGCACTCTTGGAGGATGGATTCACTTGGGAAGGTGTAGGTTTCTTGATTTATTTCATTTGTCTTTCACTGTCATTAACACTTCCTACATGAATAGATGGGATTAATTTAGTTTACTCTTATGAATTTATAATTTGATTTATTGGACTAATGTTTGACTAATCATGTTATGTAATCCTCTCTACCCATAGTCAACCTATTAGACTATGTCTCTTTATCTTTCTATTCATCCCCTTCTCTAAGCAGTACATAGTTGACCTGTCTAGCCATGTCTTATTATTTCTTAGCATGTTCCCTATTTAGCAATACACTACCAACCCATATGATTATGTATATCTATATATTATTTAAATTTAATCCATTCAAACACATAATTAAGCCAATTGACTATGTCTTATTATTTACCTATTCTATGAATTTTATTCACATACTTTATCAACCTAGTTGAATCTATACCTATTAGCTAGTACTTTTCTCTATCTGATTGACTTTGTCACTATTTTTCATTCTTATTTCATGATATCAAATATTTTATTCAATCATCATGAAATCCCATATCATAATATTTTTGGACAACTCAAACAAATTTATATGCTATATGGATTCCCTTTTCTTCCTATCTTTACCTCCCAAGAATATCCTCACTCCTGGAGTACCTCTTCTCCTCACTCATCTTTCTATTTCAACATGGTTCAAATCACTCAAATAAATGAGATTGGTGTATCATATCCTTTTCATACCTATCAAGATAATTCCCATCTTTAAATATCTCACCATAATGTGGTGGAATTCAAAAAAGCCTATCCAATAACCCCATAGCGATCCTACCACGTAATAACCCTTCACTTCATACCAATGTAGGTAATAATCCTACAAATACCAACCCATCAATTAATAAAACTCATATTATTACATAAATAATAAAACAAATTAACATAATGCAAACATATAAAACCTCCCAAATGATGTAACTACAACACCATTTGATCAACATTGCTAATCAACCTCCCATCCTTCTCCCTCAAAATAATCAAATTCCTCCACCTCTTAGAGATGTCATGGATAATTTCATCCCCCAACCTATCATGCACAATAAGATGCTTCAACACATCAAAAATGAGCCTTTATCACCTTTCATTATTTCTATTGATATTGGTAATATATCTCTAACTATTAAATATGATGGGAATAAAGACCCCACATCTTTTCTTAAAGCATTTGGAAATCTTTATATGAGTGGATCCAAACTAATACTTTCACCACAACCAAACTTCTAGTTAAAACTTTCATCAGTGATGTATTAGAATGGTAGAACCAACTTCCCTAAAAGTTTATATGAAATTTAGAGGATTTATTTAATCCCTTAGTTAAATATTTTCAACAAAATGATCTTCCTAAAAAATTCCTTAGTCATTTCATCAATGTTAAACAATATCCCACTAAATCAACTCATGATTTTATAAAATTATGGAAATATATGGCTCATAAGGCTAATAATAACATGAATAATGAGAAATTATTTAAAACATTTATAAAAACATTAACACCTTCACTCCAATATAAGGTTCAAACTTTTGCTCCTCAAATGTTAAGTGAAGCTCTTGGTCAAGCTAAGCCCCAAGACTTCTTAATGGAATAGTTTGAACCTAATACTAAAATAATTAAGGGATATTTTCAAAATTCAACAAATATAATAACTAACATCCTCCTCAACCCAAACTAAGAGTAGCTAAGGCTAACAATCCCCAACCTTCTCATGCAACATTAACTATGCAACAAATGAAACAATTTTTAGCACCCTCTAAACCATTCACATACCATAATAATCCCTCTAAATGGTATGATCCTAACCAATTTTATTCATTCCATGTTGATATATGTCATTCACATGAAAAATGTATAGGGATTACAAAATTTATCATTTATTTTATGATTGGTGATTCATTCAATCATGATGCTATGATTCAAATCTATCATTAAGATTATATTAATGCTTCTCAAAAGAAACAAACTTCCAAAGCTTCTTCTTCTAACAACCCAAAGTATTTCTCTACATTTAACCCTTAATAAGCAAGAGAGGATATGTGTGTGATTGATGTTGATTATGACCAATATTACACCAATTCCAAATATGGCTAAGTTTAATTATCGACATAAGACAACCCACAAAGATCCCATCACCAAACCAAAGAACCCATCTTTAGAATATCAAATTCTCAAATATACTACTACTACTCAATTATATTTGGAAACTAATGAGGAACTACCTCCTCCCTCCAAACCTCTAATCACTTCTCTTCCTCCTAAACCTATTTTACCTTTTAAGCCTTGTATTAGTTATTATTCTTACAAAACCCATTGCAACTTCTTAAAAGAACTCAAATATCTTCCTTGAAAATTTCTCTCATGGAGTTAGTTCATACTTCTCCTTATCATCATAAGTTCCTAATGAAATAAATTCAATAAATCGAAGAGCCTTCTCCCTTAAAGGAGGAACCATATTCTCATGATCTTCAACCAATAGAAATTCATACTATTGAATCAATTTTTCCTTATTTGAATCCTTCCATAGAGTTCTTTGAAGAATACATGATCAATGATGAAATTCTCTTTCAAGCTGATGATGCACCCCTCTTTATTAAAATATCCATTAACACCATCATAATTTTTAAAGTATTAGTAGATGAAGGGTCAGGCATTAATGTGACATATTTTTGGCTCATTAAACAACTTGGATATAACAAAGATCATCTCAAACAAAGTCATTTGACACGTCATGGATTTGAAAACTAATCAAAATATAATTGGTTGTATTTGGCTCCCTCTTACTATCAGACCCAGAACTATATGAACTAAGATTATGGTCTTTGATGTACCATTATCTTACAATATAATCCTAGGACACCCATGGACTCATCACATGATGGCTATCACCTCTTCCAGTAGCCAATGTATCAAGTTCCTTGATAATGGAAAAAGGTATATATATGAAGCCAATCCTAACCCATGGAGTATTCAACTTTCAAATCCTAAACCTCAATATCGATTTCCCACTATTTTGAAGATTAATAGATCCCCTTTACTAGAGTTTTTTAATATGAATCTTAATTTATAAGTCACTCTTATTGAGTTTGATGATAATGAGCCTAATAACTTTAAAAATACATGAAATACTATTGTGATACCTCCTTATATGTCAGAGTGGCTACCTCATTCCTTACTACATCATTATCATATCATCCCTCTCATCAATGAGATCATCTATTTACCTCCTCCACATAACACCCATGAAGCATCTTATAAATAAGATAACTTCATTTGTAATGATTATGGAGTGGCCAAATTATTTCAAGAACTTTTAATTATGTCACCACATAGATTTAGTGATTTAGGCATCTCACCTTCCAAAGTTCCTTTTGAGTCACAAGCATGTAAAATTTATCCAAATTATGATGATAACTACACCATGACCCAAGCTCAATCATGAGACTTGGATGTTTAGTATTATTTAAAAACTTTAGCTCAAATAAATCCTTCAACCATGATATTCATACCATTTTCACAAATTTTGAGATAGAGATTGAAATTCATGTAACTCTAATTAACTCTCCTATGTGGTTGAAAAAATATTACCTCTCACATATTCAAAAATTCTAGAACCTTCTATACTTCCTACTGTATTGGTTATTTTATTTAATCCTCTCCCCATCAAAATTACTAACGATAAACAAATTGAATCCAATTTACCTTTATTCATAGTTAAACCTACTCCTGAGATCACCCTTCATGGTATTGATATCAATCCCACTAAGATTAATGTTATTATAAACATGACCATTCCTCGTTTCATTCCAAACATTCATACTTGCCTTGGAAAGCTTGGGGAAATACAATGATTTTTCCCTAAAAGGCTCCATCACATTTATTCTATTAATTCCCTTCTTAGAAAAGTTAATGCTCTTGAGTGGACTGATACTTTTTAGAAATCATTTGACAATATGAAATAATTATTTCTCCATCAACTCACCCTTTTTACACCCTCCAATGATTGTCCTTTAATCTTATAAAATTTTTCCACACTTGTATCAGTTGGGGTAATGCTTGCCCAACAAGATGATACCGTAAGAGAGTATGCCATCTATTAATCAATTAAGGTCTCATTTATTATGGAAAATGTTATACCAAAGTAGAATGTGATTACATCATTATATATTTTACAACTAAAAAGCTCTATCATTATATGTTTTATCAAATCACTTATGTTATGGTTCATTTTGATCCACTCTATCACTTTTTATCTAAAGCCTTTCTCCCAAGAGAAATAATTGGAAAGTGGATGGTTATTTTAATGGAATTTTATCTCCACATTATCATGTAAAAATATACCAAATGACAAGTCATTATTGACCAAATTACATTAGTACCCATACCCTCTATCGATCACCTTAAAAATAATCTCCTTGATGATAAATCCTCTATATTGAAGGTCTTAATCAGGCTATCTCTCTCAAATATTACTTCCATAAATTTAATGATGATTTAGAATCAAGTAATCAAGAAGAGTCCTACATCATTCCTAATACTAATAAATCTAAATTAGTCATTGAAGAACTCAAAATCAATATCGATTTATATGAAGACATTTGGACCCTTCATTTTGATGGTGTCAAATGTATCTAAAGAGTTGGGGTAGGTTGTATACTCACTAGTCTTCATGGTAAAATTATCCCTTTGGAATTATTAATTACCTTTGATGTCACCAATAACATGGTGAAATATGAAGAATAAATCCTAGGCATGAGAGAAACACTTGACTTAGACATTACATATCTACATGCTTTGGGTGACTCCCAACTTATATAGCAATAGGTTAATGGTAATTATCAATGTAAAATTTAAAATATTATTTGTTATCATCAAATAGACACTACCCTTTCTAAATAATTCACTTATTTTACCATAAATCCCATCCCTAGATATCAAAACTCTATTATTGATTCACTTGATTCTTTAACATCTTTATTTCATATTCACCAAGTTCTCACTGATTATACCTTTCTTATTCAAATAATAAAGTCTACATCTTCTATAAAACTATAAAATTCACTTATCTATCATATTGAGTCTTCCACCATTTTATAGAGTCCATGGTATAAAGACATTATCCAATTCCTTGAGCATCAAATCTATCCTCTAAACATAGATTCCTATAAAAATATTCAAATTCATAAATAAGCTTTCAAATATTTATTTCAATAAAACACCATTTATTATCATAATGTTGAAGGTACCTTGCTCCATTATGTCATGAAATAAGAGATTACTTCTCTCTTTAAAAAATAACATGGTGGAATTTATGATGGTCACTATAGTCGACATGATATAACATATAAATGCTTACATATGGGATACTTCTAGCCTACTCTTGAAAAGGATGTTATTGAAATCGCTAAAAGTGTAGTCCTTGACAGCTTCATGATGATATAATCCATTCACCACTATCTAAGATCTAAATAGTATAATCTCCTTAGCCATTTTCCATGTGGGGATTATATCTCATAGGCAAACTACCTAGATCACAAGATGGGCATGTCTTTATCATCATGACTACCAAATATTTTACCAAATGGGTAGAAGACATGCCTCTCATCAATGTCACAAAAACCACTATTTCTAAATTAATCCTAAATAAAATAATTTATTTTTTAGAGTTCTCAATACTATAATTTATGATAATTACAAAAAATTTAAAAAATAAAGATGTGAAACAACTTTGTGCTAAACTCAAAATATCTCAATACTTTTCCACACCCTACCATCGATAATGCAATGGATAAGCTAAGGCCACCAAAAAAATTATTAATAAAATCCTCCAAAATAAAATCCATGAAACTTGCACATATTTTAATCTTCATATTTATTCCATTCTTTGGGCCTATTGCATTAGCATATACACTACCACTGGATCAACACCATTCTTGTTAGCATATGGTTTTAAATTTATCCTCCAATTATAAGTTGAGCTTCCCTCTATTTTTATATCTCTTCATCATTTCATACCCAATGAGGAATTATGAGAAACTTGCCTTCATGATCTTTATCTTCTTGATGAACATCGTCTCACCACTCTACAACATAATTTCCAATACAAGTCTCGTATCACCAAATAACATAATAAAAAGGTTGAAGTCTGTAATTTTAGTGTTGGTGATCTAGTCCTTAAATTAGACTATACCCATGATAAATAAATAAAACATGATTAAAAATGGTGGGCCCCTTATTTAGTAAAAGATATACTTGGTCCTATCACCTATCACATCAAAACTAATGAAGGCCATATTTTCAAAGAGCCCACCAATGCATAGTTTTTAAATGAGTACTTTGCTTAGATATTTACCTTCTTATCATGCATTTTATACATTATCCTACTAACACTTTTTTCAATATTTCTACATAGGTCTCACCCTCTGTAGCAATTTTTCTTTCTATAAACCTTAGTTCCTTCTGTTGGTCCTTTAGTTTATCTTTTTCATGATTTGCATTGTAAAATGGTGGATATGACCCAATATTTTTCATGACTTCATTTTATCTTATTTTTTTGTTACTTTTCAATGTATTTTATACCTCCTTAGGTTTCTATTTTGTGAGTTGTGGTGTTAGACCATGGATAGGACTAGGCCTTACTCACAAAGACCATTTTCTCATCTTTATATTTTCCATGATTTGTTCACACTCTTGGGTTTAAATTTTGTGTTGTAGTGTAATATCATGGATAGGACCAAGCCCTCATCATAAAATCACCATCTTTAATGAAAGAGTTCCTTCTCTAGAATGTTAATAAATAGTTCTATGGTTATCACCCCTTGTTCTCAACTTTAGTCTTTACTTCTTTTGTGGATAAACCTTCCATAAAAAACTATGTTAGCATGTTTCCATACACTTTCATTAATTATTATGATAAGGAATCATACTGACCTATCATTGTATATTTTTTCAACTTTGTCACATTTTTTTGTGATTTGAAGTAATTCAAATTGTTTAATTTTTCATTCCTCTTGATTTCCTTTCCTTTCATTTAACTTTGGATAAAATAAGGTCTAAATCAAGATAATTTTTTTATTTCACATAAATAAACAAGACTCTTTCTCTAAGTTCTCTTTCTTAGTAACCAAGTCCAAATTTTTCAAATGATAGTCATCTTTAGCACCCATATTTGGTTCTTTGAATTTGTATGGATGAGGAATAGAAAAATAAATCAAAATATAAAATCCAAATAATTTAAACAAAAGGAAATGATATAAAAGGAAACATAAAAATTCAAAATTCAAAATCACACCAAAAGACGTGATTCATAACACATATCTTACTTCCAATCAAAGCTTAAACTCCATAATTGGCCACATCATAGAGCTGAGGTCCATTGGGGTGAAATAGTCTAGTAGATTGGGATAGAATAATTCAAAGTAGTCTATGGTGCTACATAGTTTCTCACGTAAGTACCCAATATTCATATTAGAACAATGACTCTATAAGGGGTTTCGAGGAAATGGAAACACATTGTGGGAAGGTAAGTCCATTTTAATTTTCATGAATATATCCTTCATGGGATGATATTCATATTTCATTTGGTGACCTAACATATGTGTGGTTAAGAGAAGTTATAGAGAGTCCTTAATGTCAAAAGTCCTCTTGTTTTGACAAACCTAATTTAAGTTTCTTGACCTTGATAAACAGTTTCTCTACCTCGATTTTTCCTTCAATTTCCCCTCCACCCATTTCATTTCCCATCTTGACAGACAAGTTTGATTCTAAATCTATTTTCCCACTTTTATATTCCATTTTATTCACATCTTAAAACATTATAGCACTACTTTGTTTTTAGTTTTATCTATCTTTGGAACAAAAAAATATGCTTAAATGATTATAGATTACTTTATTTACACCATTGATTTACATTTATAAAATTGCCTTGGTCTCTTTTACCATTTTCCATTGTTGTACCTTTTTTTCAAACAACTACATCTATTTATAATTTCATGTACTTTTTCCATTGTTGAGTAAGGTTGGATTGTTACTTCTCACTCACGAATGTTGTTTTCCCTTTTATGCACTTTATTCATTTATGATTAAGGATTTTTACTGATCTCTCATCAATGTTGTTTTGCCATCTATTTATCCATATTTGTTTAAGGATTGTTACTACTTTTACATCAATTTTGGATTTCTATTTTTAACATGTATCCTTGGTTTTACTTGGTTGGTTTGCCTTTCTTACATAAGGTTTGTTTTTTTGAGTTTTTCAGTCATTTAGTAGTATTTGCTTTTTAGTTACCTAATTTACTCTAAATTTCAACTTGGTCATTTGGTCCTAACTTATAATTTATCACCCCAACTTCCCATATTTTGAATTACATCATGCCTACACTACATTAGTTATTTTGGATTTCTTACATTTATTTATTTTTTCTCTTTAGTTCTGTATCCTTAGGTTTTTCCAAATTAGTCTATATGCCCTCCACAATCAAAGTACAAACACAACAAACAACCATCCAACAATAAAGGTAATTAAAGGTACACATATATTACTTTTATTTTTAGTTGTTTCTTTTCAATCATTTACTTTCAATTATTTTATTCTTTAAAATACTATAATTTATTCATCATTTTGTGTTGCTATGTTATTTTTTTAAAGCATCATCCCCTATTGCACCTGAGTGACACATGATGAGATCTGAGTGGGACATATGTATAAACATATTATTTTAAAAGTTTATCAATTGTTGATGCTTTCTCTCTTATAAGAACATGTTGAGTCTCAATCTCTCTGAGTGCATGCCTTAAAGGGTGCACCAAGAAAGGGATGGACAGATCATTGGTGTTTCATAGGATTTTTGTCTCCTATACCATCATTTTATTTATACACAACCATCTCCCATGTATTTCCCTAAGCTTTACTTCTTCTCTTGAAAACTCCTCCATGCATTCACCACCTTCATTATCCCCTTCCTAATCCTAAAACCCTTTTTGATGATTTACATTACACTATCAACCCCATCAACCCTATTTTTAAATTGATAAAATCAAGTTAAGGGTCTAGGTTGGATCTAGCCAACCTAGACCAAGACCTAACTTATTTTTATAAAGTAAAAATATAGTGTCAATTCAATTGACCTTATTGGATAAACTTTTATAAAGGTTTAGGGTTATATTAAACTATATATACACATTTATTTTACAAGTTATTAAATAGACAAGGAGTTAATTATTCATTTGCACGTCTTTACAATTTACTCTTCTACCATTCTACTTGAGGATTTATAGCTTAGGGTTTATACTTAGAGAATAATCTTATCTTTTGGAAAAGTCTTGGATGATTTGGCCTTTATTAATGGTCCTTAAAAACCATAATAACCTCTTGCTAATCACCTTTGGCCAAGGGAGAGATTAAGTTTCAATGGGTTCATATTCAAGGTAAGAATCTATAATTTTAATCCTCTATTTTAGTATATATAAGAAGCATAAGTAATGGATTTTTAATATATTTCTCTCTCCATGCTTTAGGGTTTTACTTATACATAGCTTAATTAGGATTCTCATATGCATGTTTAATTTTTGTGTTTATTACCCCCACTTTGTTCCATAATATTTAGTGGGGACTAGATTAGACTTTACTTTACTTGTCATTTACTTTGTGAATATGAAAACATAGGACCTAGCTAGGGTTATTGCATAGTGTTTCTTGAAAAGAGGCTTTGGAACCCTCTCTAGTTATTTTTTTATGGTAAGAGACCCATTGGTTAGGTATAGTGTATCCATCTTGGTCATGACCCTGAATATCTAATGTATCAACAATCAAAAGTGTAAGTAAGATTTACCTTATTTGAGCTAAGACTGATCAATAGATCAGTTGAATTTCCCTTTGTATATAGTGGGGGTTAAGGAATAAGATTACCTTATACATCTCTCAAGGTGGGTGGGGGTGGGGAAATTTAGATTTTTTAATCCCCGTTGAGTTTGTTGAGGTTGAATTTTTAATTGTAAAATTTTGTTTTGCATTTTCATCATTTGATTGGTATTATTATTTTGAAAGGTATCCATTTAATTCATGGCTTGTAACAAGATTTGATTTGTATTAAGAGTTTTTTTTACTAATAGAGGTAGTTTGATATGCATTAGTGGTAGTATTAATGTGATTATTAATATGAGAAATTTGATTAGACCCACCAGAGGAAATACCTACCATATTATAGGAGGAATATTAGAAGGAGAAGGAAGAGAAGATGTCATGTATGTGCTTACCCCAAATCCTATCATAATGGTATGTGTAGGTGAAGAGGAAATTCCTATGTAAAGTCCCATTATGAGGTTATAAATGACCATAGTATCCTTTGTCATATCTTGAGGCTTTTCATTAATAAAATGATCATTTTAGTAGTGTACTAAAGATCACTCTCATCCTCAAAATTAGTCATGTGAGGAGGATATTTAAAAGGATCCATATGTTGTAATATGTTGTTCTAGTGGTTACATGAATATTTATTTTATCCTGGTTATTGATAATTTTAAAATGAGACTTATGATATTTATGGGAGTTAGATAAAGCTATCATATCATGTTGTGTTAAAATTCATCAAAGATATATTACATGATGGATTATTGAAGTTGCATTGGGATAGGTAACTAAGATAAAATATAGAAAAATAATTCCATCAACCAACTCATTAAAAAAATAATTGAAACTATATCTAATATTTTAATGTCATTTTATAATGAGTGCATTTTTAGTTATAAACTATATCAAGTATTACAATTTAATCTATTATAAAATTTATGATATAATATGGAAGTAAAATATGTCAAACTATTTGATATAGCTACACAAGTTGGAGATGATAAAAAAAACTTATTGATATAGTTGATATGGTTTATTCTAAGGATATTTCAAATGTTAGGGAATATATTGAGTCTTTAATCACCTAAAAGTGGTATTTGAGTGCTAAGAGTGATACTTGAGAATATTTATCTCTATATTATCTTTAAATTTATCCTAGATCCTATTATCACACTTATCCAACCTTTATATAGGCCACAGGCATCCCTAGTCAGCTCAAATGTAGTCCTAAAACCTCATTTCCTAATCCTAGCCCTTCATACCTAGTGTTTTACCAGCTAGACATTAGTGCCACATTTAGGACACTAAATCCATGTCGCACTAATGTCCCCAAAATGGCACATATGTATTTTACCATAACTTTCCTAAAGGAATATATTTTCAAAATTAAAACCCTCCTAAGGTCAGCTTAGACATATTTTATTAGCCACAAATCAATAAAACACTATAAATACATGAATTTTATCCTATATCCACTAGATGCAAATTAAATACAAAATATCTATTTAAACATGAAATACATTGAGAAAAATCAAGGTTATTAATCCTTATTCTACCCTACTTCTATACACTACTATCTACAACAACCCTAAGCTTATATTTTCTAGATTTCCAATCTCAAGCACACTCAAGGAACTTAAGGCCATTATCATACTAGCATCACTTACACTTACACAAAAACTTAGGTGGTGAGAACTACATCCATTTTGATCCCTCCTTGGATCATTGGTATGTAGACAACTCTCTTCACAGTAGGGTGTTGAGTATGTCCAACCTATCCTACTAATGAACACACTTTTTAGCTCATACCCTACTTGTAAGGAGGATTAGGTTTTACATCATAAATTAGTCATAATAAGGACAATATAGAGTCTTAAACTTTGTGCATGAAAGAATAAAACCCAAAAATATAGACACAGGTGCACCCAAAAGTTTGGGATAATCCTATATAGAGGACACTAGTACTAATATTAGGACACTAAAACCATATGGAACTACTGTCCAAATGTGGTACTATTATCTAAGAGGGGTTTTGACAAATAAATATAGTTGGAAACACTTAGAACTAATTCTATCTCAATTTCCAGCACTCAGATCATCCATATCTTGTATTTTATAGATAAGTTTTTATTTGCAAATATTTATTACTACTTTTAGAAAAACATAGCTAATCAAATTTGTAATAAATCAAGGGTTATTTTATGCATAATATTTACCTAATTTAGTCTACTCAACCATTTAATAAAACATAATATTTAAATAAGATAAAACCTAAAAGGTTAAAACATTTGGTGAACTTGACTTACTTTGAACATTGCTCAAACCCTAACTATAGATAACCCCAAGGTTTACATTTCTAGAATTTACTTAGATTTAATTTTTAGCCTATTTCCATGATTATCATGATGAATACCATTTTTTACTTCATGGTACAAAGCCTTATACTTTGCTTATAATGTTTATTACCAACCATTAGTAGAAAGGTGCATATGTATGTCACTCCTATCATGGATTATGTTATATCTAAGCTTATTTTACACATTGGTCTTCCCTCATGTAAGTCCCATTTTTATGAGGATCATTGATACATAGATAACTTTGAGTTACCCATAATTAATACTAGATGATAGAGGGATCAAAGGACTCCTTTTGTTCCACCTCCACCTAGACCACTTGATTATATATGATCACATCCCACCTCTACTATTCACCCCCAAAAAATAGTAGATCTTATGGTTCAAGTTGTTACTAGGTAGAATAGAGTTCCCCCTCAGCCTATACAAGAGCATTATAACCCTACCATCCCTCTTCATCTCAAACACACTACAACAAGATCTAGAGATCGATAAATAAAATTTGATAGTATGGATCAATTGATAAATACACTAGAAAATATATCCATATTGGAATTACTTCAAAAATTAATGATTATCAAGGATATTATTTTTCAAAAACTTAATCACACATCCATGCCTTGTGACACTGATCTAGCTTATTTTGCATCTATACTAAA
The DNA here is from genome assembly GCA_037957365.1 of Torreya grandis. NCBI lineage: Eukaryota > Viridiplantae > Streptophyta > Pinopsida > Cupressales > Taxaceae > Torreya > Torreya grandis. The sequence goes on from JARHVA010002587.1 coordinate 2,020,227, forward strand.
CACTATGAAGGATGTTGAGGATGTGATATATTTATCCAATGAGGATTTGCCTTCATAGTCAGTAATTGCTTAGAATTTACTACATTTTATTCAAGCATAAATAAATAACATAACTATGAAAAAGTTATAATCGACATTGGTTTAGGACTCAACATATGTAACCTCACATTTATACAAACCATGGGACTTGATATAACATATATTCAAAAGGCATACAATAATATCCAAGGGTTTGAGGATGTTCCTAAATAGATATTGGGTTCATTTACATTGGACATTATGGTGGGTCCAAATTCCTTACCTAAACACTTTTAGGTGATGCCAAAGCATTTTCACTATAAATTGATACTCTAGAGACCTTGGATACATGATATGGAGGATGTACCCTCTAATATACATAGATGCATCATTTTTTTACATAATAGGTACCTTCACATGTGTCCAATAGATAATCATCCATTAAAATATTTTAAACTCATGGAGCTTCATACCCTAAGTACATATTTAGATGGAACACCTCATGTTCTCATTGAATCCCAACCTCACAAGATTTTGATTGAGCAAATGCATACATGTGAGGTGGGGGAGTCTATTAAGACTATTACTACACCTACTCTATTTATTTATACAACATATTTACCCTCACTAATGATAGAGGAACAACCTCCTATATTATATGCATCCCCACCTAGGGTAGATGATGAGATTCCTACAACAAAGTTACCACTACTTGTTGATTTAGAAGAGTTTTACATTCATAACTTTGATATAGATTTATAGGCCACCATAGAGGATGATCCAACACATATTAATATTGATGAATATTTATGTGGATTAAGTTTCACACTAGTGGGCCCAAAAGAGTATAGAGATGATTCTAAGAAACATATACTTATCCCTACATCAATAACACCACTCATCATGATCCTGGAGCTACAAGTTCTCATACTCAGTTATAGTCAGTGAAAAATCCTTTAATTAATTAAATATATATGGTTACATCCATAGTTATAGACTCAGTATATACAAATTAAGTCAAGGAATTCACAAGACAGACCACACCAAATCTTATTGATAGAGGATGGATGATAATACCCATAGTTCAACACAAATTAGTCAATAGATGTCACCATAGGAAGGTTAACCCTTTTACCACTTTCATAGACTTACAGGACATGATATTAACACATGTTTAGAATTAAAATAGATATTAAATAAATTTAAGGCTAAGGACACTATTCATATCATATAGCCTCTAACTCCATAGATATGATCACCTTCACAAATACAAGCACCAAGACAGAGCTATCACTAACACAAATATTCATGAAATGATCCATTGACTATCCATATTTTTGTAGCAAATAGATACATTCCCCATATGTATATAGATGAGGATTTTGATTCTAACACTTTCAATTTCTCATTTTTACACCTTTCAAGAAAGTGATTTATAACATTTTGTACATTTTTAATATTTCATTGGACATATTACACTACAATTGCATGTGGCCCCAAGGTGGCCAATATAGTATTATGTATTATGAGTAGATAACTCATCTATAGGTTACACTTAGTAGTACATGGTTATAGGTGATGGATTCCATAGTTTATAAATTAGATAGATGCTTAACATTTACTCATGAGGGAAATATGGTTCACATCTTACATGATGACATAGATGAGAGCCACATGTTTCATACAAATACTCCACAGTCTAATGTAGTTTACTTTGGAGCCATGTGAGAGACATCTTATATATTTAAGCATCAAACCATTTGGATGCACATACTATAAAATAATTTCAAGGATAAGGATTCATTGATACATATAGATTGGTATGATGATCATGATGATGCTGATTATTTGAGTTTAGACAAATTCAGTATCCAACATTAGATGTTCTCCCACTGGATCCACCATTTGACTATCCACATCCCATGGATGTGATATTGTGACTATAGAGACATTGCACTTTACTTATATACTATTTCATTTACACTTAAAACATTTACTTAGATAAAATTTCCTTCTCTCTTGCTCCTTGTACATAGTTCATTTTCATATTACTTGTACATAGCTTGTTTCTATAAAATACAAAAATAATATAATATTTCAAAAACACAAAAAAATCAAATATTACTCCAAAAACACAAAATTATAGATTTTATGAATTGTTATGTTTACACTTCTTATATTTTCTATATATTACATATGCTAGTTATCTTAGTATAGTTGGTTTTGTCATACTACATGCTTCACTTATTCTTGTTGAGTGCTTGTAGATTGCTATAGGACTCAAGTCTACTATACTAATCTAGACTTGCTATTATTTACCTATTGGGGGAATATAAACCAATTCATGGTTACTCATTTAACACATTTTCCCACTTGGGGGCATCCTATACACAATTTTTATTACCAAGTTCTATCCTTACATTCTCTACATTTGATATTTAGCAATTTTATATCTAGATATTATAAGTTACTACTCATACTCATTTTTTTACCAGTTATTACTAATTTAGAATCAACATATGTACATCATTATTCTTACATAGATTTGTATTACATATTCTTTCATTTCTAGATTTCTTAGTTTAAACTTGATTATATTTATGTGTTTCTTTTATTCAAGAGCATTTGAATATGCCATTGTCCTTTGGATCTACACCACTTCTATTCATAGTATGTATGCCTTGGACATGTGCCCATGTCCCTTTTGTGTGATTTCCTTATTATGTATGTAAAAATTTTATCATGTCCTATGTGGCTCTAAGCCAACTTAATTTTTTCTTATGTATGTTGAAATTTGAACATGTCCTTATATGTCTTGTTTTCTCAGATTTAGTGACATGTGCCCATGCACCTTGTATTGTATCCCCTTGGCCTATTTTACATGTCTCATGTGTTTTTTTTATGTATGATTTCTTATATGTGTCATGTCCATGACACTTGTATTTACTTATTACACACACTAGTTTTCGATTCCATGAGGGACCTCATGCATCCACCCTTCCTATTTTAAATATAGTTATTTCATAAGTTCAATAAATACCCTCAAAAGAGGGGGCATTCATAGGTGTTTGTCATAGATGTCAGACTCCTATATTGCATTTAAAGTATATATTTCAGCACACAACCTCGATTATAGGAAATTAGACATAGGTAAACACATAGAAAAATAGTGACTCAAGAAGCACTATAGTGACACATATATTTTAGAATAGAAAGACATTAGCACCCATATAGAAACACTAGTGCCACATAGTGTTAATGTCAAATACATGACATTACTATCTAGTAGCCTCATTTTAAGAACAACTCAGATTAGATAGAATAGTAGAATAGGTATAGTACAGATTTACACAAATCCAATTACAAGTTTATCAATTATACTCAATTTTTTTCTCAAATTCATATTAATTCAATTAGAGTCATACTAGGTCAACTTAGATGCATATCAGTTACTTAGATTGGGGGTATTATGCATGACATGACCATTCCCATATTTAGTTTAGATATTTAGATACATTTATTACAACTTAGTCCATAATTAATATACTTAGATATCAGACTAGGGGCATGTGCAAGACACATTGTTTGATATGATTAGTTACACACTATTTGATTATAGAGAATGGAAAATTCAATATCTTTTGATACATGGTATACACATGACATCATATTCTAGGTTATCACCAGTTTCATGCCTTAATCCATCTATAGTGGTTGGTATTCCCGTATGGCCTAGATCTATCTAATATCCCTAAGTGTCCATAGAGATGGCATACACATTTAGATATACTTAGTTAAACAATTTTAATAATTCATGCAATTCAATTTTAGATGCATCTACTACTCATAGGTTGGAAATGATGGATTCATAACCTACTTGAGTTCTTGAGCCATCCACATGAGAGGGTTAAACACACTATTAGTCTAATCTAACATATTTACGTCATAATCCACCAAGCAAGGGTGGGAAATGATGGAGTCAAAATCAAATTGAGTTATTGAGACACTAACACATGATGATTACACAAGCTATCAAATCAGTCCAAGTTATTCATTAATTGATCGCTATATACATGCACACATAGGTTATCACCAAGTTTATGTATTGGTTCACATACCCAATGAGGTGTATTCATTTCTTTCATCTTTATTATCTCTTTTATCAATTTTTCTCTATTACTTCTTTACTTAGGATAGTATTTTGATTTTGACATATCTTAAGTAAGGATTGATTTATGCACATTTCACTTATAGGTCATAAATTGGATCATGCTTCACATACACAGACCCATATTCACATACTCAATTTATGCTTCATACGATTCACTTCCAAGGTAAGTCTAGGTATGATTGTTTTTACTTTATACTAGAAATTTCACTTTGTTGTATTTCTAGCACAAAGGGGGGGGGGGGCAATGTAATCACCTAAAAGTGGTATTTGAGTGCTAAGAATGATAATTAAGACTATCTATCCCTAGCTTATCCCTAAACCTATATTATATCCTATTATCATATTTATCTAGCCTTCATGCAGGCCATAAGCATCCTTAGTCATATTGAATGCAGTCCTAGACCCTCATTTACTAATCTTAGCCCTTGGTTTCCAATTTTTTGCTAAATAGACATTAGCACCACATTAAGGAAACTAGAGCCATGTGACATTAGTGTCCCAAAAATGGTTCCTATTTCCTTTACCCTAACTTTATTGAATGAATATATTTTAAAAATTAAAACCCTTCTAAGGTTGACCTAGACATATTTTATTATGCACACAAGTAATATAACACTATAAATACATAAATTTTAACTCTCTATCCACTAGGTGGAAATTAGATTCAAAACATCAATTCAAACATAAAACAAGTTAATCAAAATCAAGGTTATTAATCCCTATTTTTATTAATTCTACATATTACCATCTACAATAGCCTTGAGCTCATATTTTCTAGACTTAAAATCTCAAGTACACTCAAGGCACTCAAATCCACTATCATCTATCATATTAGCATCACTTTCACTTACACCAACACTTAGGTAGTGAGAACTACATCAATCTTGATCCCTCCTTAAAGTATTGGTATGTCAACAACTCTCTTCACAATAGGGTGTTGAGGATGTCCATCCTATCCTACTAATTAGAACACTTTTTAGATCATACCATACTTTTAAGGAGGTTTAGGGTTTACATCATAAATTATTAATAACAAGAATAACATAGAGTTTCATACTTTATGCGTGTAAGAATAGAACGTGTTGGGAAATCTAGTATTTACATTAATTTATTTATCATATGGTAAATAATCCTAGTTGTTGTATTACCTAAGTAAGTGGTTAATTTTTTATACCCATAATGTGTGTATTATTATTAGTCCTTCCTATTATTTAATGATTTTTTTTGCCTATTCTTTTGGCTATATAATAGCCATTATATTTCCAAACATAATATATAGTGTGTTTTTATTATTCTATATGTTTATCAGCTTCATGTATTGACTTGATTTGGTACTAGAGTGATAATTGGTCTAGGTTCCCTATAGATTAGTCATGTTTTCACAATGTAGAATATAAAATTCAAGATATGATCAAGGAGGTTTGAATCATAGGTATTTGTTAGCTTTTGTGATTCCCATTGGTCAATGACATCTTTACATTTGAGGATTCCACTATGTACTAAATTTGAATCATATACTGAACATGAAGTAATCTTAAGCATTTTGTTTTCCTATAAGCATCAAATCATTATCAAGTAGATCATGATCTTACTTTTACAAGTTTTCTATGTGTTGTATATTTTTGAGCTCTCTATTTATGCTATGCCTATGAGCCATAGAGCATTGACATTCAATTCTGACTCAACATGGCACTCATGATTTATGGTAGCTTGTAGTAAAAATGATCACAACATATTATTTTGACTCATCCATTGATGAATAATTTAGGCATGTGAATGTAACCCTTTTCACAAGTATGCATGGTAAAATATGGTATGCCAGTCCATCTAAATTAGATATAAAAGGCTCATTAAAAAAATTTGTCACTATAAGTCAATTTTATGAGTCAATGTCTTTTTTTATTAAGTGGAGTTCCATTAGAGTTTGGTTTTAGGAAGTTTAAATCCTTTTTTAATGTCAATCAAGTTTTGAATAGTTTTATTAAAAATATGACATGGTGTCTAGTTTTATGTTTATAGTCACTTTATTAATTTGTAAATATAGTCTTTTACTATATTTAAGTCAAATGTCAAAGTCATTATAAAATAGTGTATCATCATTATTATCAATAATAAGTGTATATGTGTTTTTTATTAGTGTCAAGAGTCAAGAGTCAAGGTCAAATTCTTTTTTTGTATGGACTCACTATTAGTTTAAGGAAACATCCTCTAAGAGTGTCATAATGGAAAATTTTGGTCATGTTGAAAAATTTGAGGGAAAATACTTTCACACCTACAAAGTATGAACCCAATTATTTCTAATCAACAAATACCTATGGGATATTCTTTATGGCAAGGTAAAAAAACACAAAGATGTAGATGAAGAAAAAAAATGGGAGATCAAAGATAGAAAAGATATTAAAATCATTGGATTTGAGCTATAAAATGCTTATTTGCATCATATTGATCTGTCTAAATCATCGAATATAATTTGTTTAGCATTAAATAAATTGTTTGGTTCACAAGTTGGAAGCACATAAATTGCATTAAAGAAATATTTTTTGGTCTCAAAATGGAAGAAGGTGACAGAATGGTGGAGCACATCATTAATTTTCATTCCATCTTAAATCAATTAGCTATAATTAAATTTAATGTACATGATGATGCAAAAGAAATTTTATTGAATAGTATGCCACCCAATTATTCTAATATAGTATTTACATTGAGTAAAATCAATCCTAGCTTAAAAGATATCATTTCTTCTTTACTTGATGAATAAAAAATAACTATGATTGTTGAACCAGAGGCAACTACAATGTATGGTAAACACAAGAGAGATAAGGTGTTTGTTAAGAAAAAATTCAAACATGGAGTAACTTCCAAAGATATAAAGAAATGACTCACCTATTTCTATTTTAAACAAGCTAGTCACATGTCTATGAATTGTATAAAAATGTCAAAAGATTTACTTGATGGAAAACTAAAATAAAATGTCATGGCCATAAATGAAGAAGAAGAGAATAATGATCAAACAAATACTACTTACATAGAATATCTAAGTAATAAAGACTATGTATATTAATTAAATCTTCTAGAGGCTAGAGGATACATGAAAGAAGGAGGTCTTTCAGTGACCTCTCATAATTCACCAATGATGGGTCCACATACAACTTTGGTGACTTTTGTTTTTTAGTTGTGTGCAGTGTGTTAACTTTCATTGTGTGGTAGTTACATTTCTTTTTTAACATGTGTGAAATAAGAACATTTGTACCTATTCACTTATGAATAATATTCCCATGTAACCTTTTTGTATTTTTACATTGGAGAATATTGATCTAAAAGTATTGTAGAAATCATGATGAAATGTTAGTGGTGAACCTAAGAAAACCATGTTTTAAGGTGAGTGGCAAATCTGAGAAAACCATTTTGTAAGGTTACTGGTGAACTTGTGAAAACCATTTTGTAAGGTTATTGGTGAACCTATGAAAACTATTTTGGAAGGTTATTGGTGAACCTATGAAAACCAATTATAGACGAGTGTGAAGGAAGAGATGTTCAATGGCACATGTATGCAGAGGATATCATGAACACATGAGGTGGAGCACTCTATAGTCAAAAAATGAGATATATTGTGACTTTTTGAAACTATGGGGAGGAATTTTGGTAAATATAGTATTTACATTAATTTATTTTTTGTAGGGTAAATAATCCTAGTTGTGGTATTAACTAAGTGGTTGATTTTTTATACCCATGAGTCCATTAACATGTGTATTGTTATTAGTCCTTCCTATTATTTAGGAAGTTGTTTTTCCTATTACTTTTACTATATAATATCTATTATATTATCAAACATAATATACAATGTGTTTTTATTATTCTCTATGTTTATCAAATTCATGTATTGACTTTAAAACCCATAAATCCAAACACAGGTGCACCCAGAAGTTCATAATAGTCCTACACAAAGGAAACTAGTGTTAATATCAAGAATATCCACATGGATTTATTGTCCAATATGAGTTCTGACATAGGGATCCATTTTTCCACACTCAGACCTCCTTTAATCTTAGTTTTCAACACTCAAATCATCCATGTTAGGTGTTTTCCACACAATTATTTATTTATAAATATTTATTACTATTTTTATAATATCAAATCTATAACAAATCAATTTTTATTTGATGTATATTATTTACCTAATTTATTCTACTCATCCCTTTAATCAAACATAGGTTATATATAAGCTAAACCCTAAAAGGTTAAAATAGAGTTAATCTATTCAATGTAGTATGTAGGATAAAATTATGAGAAAAATAGGAAGGATGTAAATTGTATCAAGATGTTAAATGTAGTTACATTGGCATACAAATACAATTTATGGTACTAGATTTTATTAAATTGTTTGATATAGTCAAGGATCCAAACATGGGATATTATATTGAACTTGTCAATGTAGTCTACAAACACAAGAGGCTATATCAATATGGTCGATGTAGTTTACAAACACAAGTAACTTTATATATTTTTTCTAATGTAGTTACTACACACAACTTAGAAATGTATGTACATTGGATGATGCAATTTGAAATAAAAAATATATTAACAAGTAATGAATTTGAAAATCAGTTATTTTTACTATGTTTTCTAAAATAAGATCAGGTAGATGTACTAAAGGACTTGGGTGATTTTTAGGCTCTAATAGATATTGTCTCATCATTTAGATAATGTTGGCCCAATTTTTTAGATCACTAACTATGGAAGAATTACCATGCCCATATCCCACTAAATTTGGTAGTGAAGGTAAGCTGAGAGTAACTTTTTGGCACTAACCACTAACTAGTACACTACACAATCAAATATATGGATGGCTTACTAAATTTCAATAGAAAGGGAATCCTAAGTATTTTTGATATACCCTAAGGCACATGGAAGATAAATTATATTTTTAGACATGTACTAAGGATATGAGTGTTGGAGAAAGCCTCTCATGCCATGATGTATATAAATAATATACAAGGATTGTAAATAAAACACCCTATATCCCTTTACAATAATTGTTAAGCAGTTTTAAAACTACCATAACATAATTTATAGATAAAACCAATCACATAGAAAATAAAGTTCAAAAATAAATATCAAAAACTAATTTGTAGCATTCAATGAATTGAAATCAATATATAGTAAAATTAAAATGAAATGTGTGATTATATTTTTAAAAATAAGTTTAATTTTTCTTGTTATGCTTAAACATGAAAAAATAGAAAAATATAAGTGCTAGAGGATGTAGTTGTACATGTAGTATAGAATTGTATCAATTAGATTGATATAGTCTATGTAAAGTAGAATATCAAATAGAGATAGATTACTATATTAAGTAGTATGATTCAGTTTATTGGCAATAATTGTAATTTCATAAATAATTCAAGTAATTCAACATAGTTTATCATAAATAAATGAAATGCAAAACTAAATCAAATATTTCATTGTATTTTAATCAAAAATAAATGCACTATAAAACTAGATCGACCAGATCAATATTGTTTACTAAAAATAAAATTTAGATAGAATAAAAACATAATTATAAAAATAGATTTGCAAAATCAATAATGTTGACTAAAAGTTTGTTACATAAAAATAAATTGACTAGGTTGATATAGTTGGGTAGATAAAGTAAGATACATCTTAAAATAACATTGTGTGTGCTAGCCAAGATAGTTCACTGGGAAATACATAGAGATGAAATTATATCACACTGTTCAATATAGTTTCATAGAGGTAAAATTTTGTGATTGAGCTAATCAACCTATTTTATATAGTATCATGACATAAAAATAAATACATAAATGGATAAAACTATTTGATGTAGAGGTGAAAGCAATGGTTAGCTTCACATCAAGTTTATCAGAATGTATGCAATGAGCTAGGATTGACTTTCAAGTATCATATCTAAAGATCCAGACTCAGAGAATGTAAATTAAATAGAGCCCATTAATAATTAATTAAATTTGTATATGACCAATGGATCTACTAAAACTAGTAAGAGGAGCACCTACAACATAATGTACAGAAAAAAGATTCCAAAGCCTCTAGGAAATCAACATAATGCAATATCCATAACTAGGTTTGTAATTATAAAGTAATCAAATATCACAGTCGAGCAATGTAAGTAATGGGAGGGGGTTATAAGCATATTTAAAATTAGAAAGGATCCATGTTAGGAAAATGGAGGCCTAGGCTACTTAAGGTGTATAAATGAAAATTTTGAATAAATTTATGACCACACTAGTTTTAAGTGTAAATATAATTAAAACAAAGAGACATACATACATTTACCAATAAATTATGTATATTTTTTTTTTCAAAAGGAAATATCTAGGTTTATAAAATACTTACCTTGAACAAGTCATGTCAAGCCTCAATCTCTCCTTTAGCTAATGGTGCTTTGCAAGAGATTGTTGTGGTTATAATGATATATATGGTTAATTCAATATATAAGATAAAATGACTCATCCTATTGAATCCAATATTCCAAAAGATACATTTTTCCCTTTAAGGCTGGATCTAAGAAATAATTCTTCCAAAATGTAAAATTAGGGTAGAAGTGTGAGAAATAATAATTGAAAATAATGTTCATCTCCATTTGTTTGAAATGGTGACTTGTATTTAAAATTATGAGTGACCCTAATACTTCACAAAGATTTATCCAACAATATAGACTAGCTTGATTAAGTCTTAAAAGGGTATACTAACCTTAAACTAGGTTGACTAGTCTGACTTAGTTGTGAAGCATATACATAAACATTTAGAACTGTATTGATCTAATCAATGTATTTATGATGGGGTGGATAAAAATTAGAGGTACATCAAATGGGCTGATATAATTAGAAAATATATGTCTTGACATAGTTATAGGATAACATATGGAAGCTTAGGAAATCAAATTTGAGGAGCCTAAAATGGATATGTGGATAGTAAATAAATAACAATGCCTTTCTCATCCTTTTCTTGGTTCATCTTTTAAGGCATGGACTTAGAGAGATTAAAAGTAAAAGGTTGATACAAGAGATAAAAAATTAGTAAATGATAAAAAAATATTGTGTGTATACACAAATGACTTGTTATTTAAATTCTTCTTGTATGTCCCCTGAATTTTAAAAATTTATACTATCTAGGATCCCATACTCAATCTCAACATGCCACCTATCTATTTATACAACCAAGTAATAGTGATGAAAATACTTCCTAGGATGGTAGTAAAGATAGTATGACACAAGAAAATTTGGATACTCAAAAATGGCCACGTGTCATATAATTCTCCTAGAACTTGTAGACCAATTAGATGAGTTTGTGTGGTATCTTACAATTCCTAGAGTATAATCAGAAGGGTATAACATGAGATGAGCCAAACAATAAACATAAAACAAGTGTCACACCATTATCATAGGGAATATTCTGTGTTAGAGTATTTGATGTATTTTATTCCATTCAACCAATCATAAAATACCACATTGCATCTACATGCAACTTGAAATGTCAGAGAATATTATAGTGAGTGAATTTGTTTCCACTAAAAAATGCCACATGGCACTTTTATACCTCTTGTAATCCTTCCCAATCATTGTCTACCATGTATCCCATTTATACACCTAGATTTTTGTACAATCAGTACCACATCTCCAATTTAATGTCACTTGGGGTTTTTTTTATGTCTACCTTAGCACCCTAAATGATCTTGGTAGACTCTAAGAATTGTTCAACCACCAATGGTGAAAAATATGGGTTCATACTAAACACACTCTAAAAATATAATAGATCAACGAAGTGCCACCTTTAATAAATGTAAAAGGAGATTGCCAATCGAGCAAGTCAAATTGATGAAAATAGATTTAAAGGTAAACAATCAATTTCATTATCATTGTCATTGAGTATAAAGTTAAATTATGGAATCTTGTAGTCATACCATGACATCAAACATCTAGATACATACTTCATGGTTTCAATAATTCTTTTCAACATTCCACATAGCATAACAAAGAAGAATAATCATGAATAGGAGATGAGTCTTTTGAAACTTTGATAGTAATATTATATTTAGTTTTAGTAGTC
>JARHVA010002587.1:2037500-2067500 GCA_037957365.1 Torreya grandis
CTAATCATGTTTAAGGATAATTAAACCAAATAAATATCTTAAGTTAATTTTCCATGAAAATTTTTGAATATTTATTTTTAGAAATTGATTGTCATTATTGGTATCATCAAATGACATCATCCTATGGGGTGGCATCCACAAGCCATAAATGCCACAAATATCTGAATTAATGCCTCCCATGCTTCATTAAGACCCTTTATGCCTAGTTAATGAACCTCTATCCCAAATATTGATGAGCCTATTTATGAATTTTAATTACATAATTGAATTAATCCTTAGCCACATATCTTCATCTTGAGATAGTTGGTTCTAGTTGGTTCTAAATCATTCCAAAAATCTATAAATAGGAGGCCTTTCCTATTGATTTTAAGATCTTTTATGCCAGATTTATAATGCCCAAATGAATTCAAAATCATTACATCTTAGTGTTATAAAGCCCAATTATTGAGCCAAGCCAAGCCAATCCAAGTCAAACCCAAACAAAGTGGCAAGGAGAGATGGAGGTAGCCACACTTCATTGATACATACTTCATGAGCACAAAATTGAGAAAGACACTACACCAAGAATTTTGGAGCATCCAAAGAAGGTGAAGGAAGGTCTTTATTTCATGTTTTATTTGTGTTTTCCATTTTTGTTTTGTTAACTAACCTCCTCCTTTGAGATAGGCTTAGGGTGTTAGTTTAGTATATTTTTTATTGATTTATTTTATTCTCTAACACAATAATAATCTCCCCCTATTACAATCCTATGTTCACAAATGGCATGCTTGGTGGGACCTAACCTCACAAATTTGGTCAAATTACACCTAAAAGTAACATATTAACCATTATCATGCAAGATCTTGGAGTGTGGAGGCAAACAAGATAAAAATTTGAGCAAAAATATAGTTTTTCTAAGCCATGGTTTTATTCTCGAGACTATCAACCCAACTCACCTGTCAACACAACTCACTTGTTAACCCCACTCAATTGTTAATCCAACTTGCTTTTCAACCCAACTCACCTGCCAAACCCAACTCACCTATCAACTCAGCTCACATGTCAACCTAGCTCATCTATTTAACATAAATCACCTATCAATCCAACTCACTTGTCTAACCTAACTCGCATGTCCACCCAACTCACCTATCAACCCAACTCACTTGTCAAACCCAACTCACCTATCAACCAAGCTTGCTTGTCTAACCTAATTTGCCTATCAACCCAACTTGCCTATCAATCTAGCTTGATTATCAACCCAACTTGACTGTTAACCCAAATTGACTATCAACTCGAGAGCTAAATTCTTAATGTCATTTAATTAAACTCTTAATTACTTCAAATTAGGTCATTATAATATTGTTTTTTCAAGTTGATGGGGTAGTTTGGAAGTAAATTTAAATGTTTTTGACTAACCACACACCTTTCAAATTGGGTTTAAAAAGAACTTGATCAAAAATCATGTACACTACAAATTTGGCTTAAAATAAACATGTCATGTTTCTCAAACATTTGAATTGGTGCCTAAAATGAACCTAAGATTTATCTAAGTCTTAGGTACTTTTAATTTAGTGCTTAAAACATATCATAAATATTGTAATATTTTCAATTTAGTGTTTTAATCATGAATCTAAGCTAAGTCTTGAATTTTCAATTTGGATTTAAAATTAACTTAGGTTTTTATTGCTTCATATGACTATTTTGTGTACTATTTTCCATTTTTATACTCAATCCAAAGGGCTAGTAATGAATCTAAGCAAACATTTCAAATTTGGTGCACCAAATCAACATCACTTCAATTGTTTTCAAAACTTTCTTGTTGATTATTTTAGCGAAAAGAGACGTGTTTGTATGCTCTCCCATCCATCCTCTTTAGATAAATTTTGGGATCAAAAGTTCCATCTCATCATAATTTGAGCCTAGTCCAAGGCATATAAAGAATTTCATCTAAATCACTCCCCAAAAACTTGAAATAGTTTGGGTGATTTTGAAATGACCCTAAAGTATTTTTATTAGTTATTTATTTTATTGCATTTTGGATTATAAAGGGACTTAATTACCTCCTACAAGTTCTATAAGCTTTGACCTGAGGTTTCATCTCTCAGCACTAACTTCAACCACTCCCACTAGGATCAAAGGTTTGAGTAGTTAAACCATCTTCTAATGTTGGAGTTACACATGAGATGTACTTGCATTTTGGACATCACACTACACTGAGTAAATGATAGATGTAGTGGTTACAAAAAGGACAAGACCTTTTTACAACAAGCCAAGTGCCATAGACATCTAATTAAAGTGTTGCTTCTATTATTTTCTAATGTGAAAGTTGGTAGACATGGGATCCATATAGAATGATCAAAAACCAATTAGTTTTAGTCAACTCCACTTTGCCACACCCTTGCTATAATTTGGATGATTTACTTGTATTTTGTCATTTTTTTGCTTAGTATTTAAGACTAATTCTGATATGTTTATTTGTAAACCATGTCCAAACCAATTTGTTTATATGTCAATCTATTGTCTAAAGAGGCATTATGCTATCCATTTTACACCACACTTGTGCCTTGAAATTTTTACTAAACATGTTTGTGTGTGTGTTACTTATTTGAGGGGGGTAGCATTATGCTACCCAAAACATGTCAAACCATTTTTTCCTTTGAGTCTTTGAAACATAGAATTGATCACATCATTCAAGAATGCTTATGCCATTATGCTACTCAATTTGTTTCAAGACTTGTTTATAATTACACCAAAAACTATTTGTTTTAAACCATGTCACATCAGCTATTTGGACCTTGTGTATGCTTCGTCATGTTGTCTACTATTGTCTAGCTTATTTGGTCAAATATTAGTTTTTAATGTTGAGTTTTCAATTAACCAAAGTTATGCAACCCAAAAGAGAAATATCTATGTATCAACCCCATGAATTGAGGCCTAAAAAAAAATCCTTTATTGGGAGAACATAACCTTTCTCCAAGATCCTTTTGTCTTATGGCTTATACCAACTAATCATTATTATGTTTGATTCTATGTGTCAGGTCTATATTAAAGTTATTTTCAAACTGGTTAGATTAAATTAAATTCACATCAATCCTTTATTTCAAGTCTACATTTTGATTTCATTTGTCCAAAAGTCCTAACACAACATATTTGAACCTAGTTTTTGACTCAACATTTGGACAAAATACCTAGCGACTCTTTTCCCTTTCCTAGTTTAGACCTTGTTTTGAACACTTTGACCTAGACTTTGACATGTTACTTTTTATTTAGATGTTTGACCTTTTATGTGTATGGAATTTGACATTAGACATTTAATGTTAGAATATTTTATTTAAAGTCTTAGCACAAACCATTTTAGAGATAAAACTACATGATCAAATCACTATTTGGAGATATAACTCCACCTTCGACCAAGTTAGACCTAGTTTGAATCATTTATCTTTTGGACATAGTTTTTCAAAGTTTATATAAATCTAAGCCTCTTATTTCAGATATTTTATCATTTGTGTAGTTATATATAGCTATAATTAGGATGGAGTCATGTACAATCCAAATTATGATAGAATGGTCACATTAAAATTGACTAAAAACCCCTATAGAGATATATTTTCTAAGGAGTTTTATTATTCTCCCTATAATACTCCATATGGGGAAAAAAGTGAAGAACTAGCTCAAATCCAAATCAAATTAATAATTGGGATGATATGGTTTATGAGGAGGGCATTGAAGAACCAACTACAGATAATGTTGTTTGGGATATAGATCAATACCCTCTTTACAATAATGAATATACAAAACATATTCAAGAACTAGTTTATGATCCAACTCAAGATTAAGATGATATGGTTTATGAGGTAGACTTAGATGCTTTGAATTTTATGAGAAATCAAGCTCCAAAATGCCCCATTATCATTTGAAGACCTAGTCTTTTGGCTTATAGGATAAATCAAGCTCCACACTGCCCTATCATTACCATTTCAAGACTTTGTCCTTTGGCTCATGTGAGAAATTATGCTCCCCAATGCCCTAACATTATCTAATCATAGGCCATTCCTCATCTGGTACCAATCCAATCAAAACCTCAACCCATCTAATCATTAAAAGACCAAGATGTGGTGTTCAAAATTAGTATTTTCCAACTCATTGGAGATCAGGGCCAAGAAAACCAACCAATCTAAGATATTTTTGTTAAACCAACCACTTATGATAAGTTGACATGTGATGAATCACCTATTGATCCTATACTAGTTTCAAAGAGTCTCACTCTGATGAGTCAATCTTTATTGAGTCACTTCTTAATTATTATAATTTCCTTTGGATAGATCATTACCTCAACCATATTCTTGTTTTTCAAAAGCTTCCTATTGACAAGCTAGTCTCTAAGGAGTTGTCTTGTGACCTTTTTCCCATCCTAGAGGAGTCCCACTCTAAAAAAATAATTGTTTTGGAGCCCATTATGCCATCACAAGCTATTAATTATCCAATACCAAACATTTAACAAGACATAATTATAATAGAGTACCCATCATATGAAGAATCAAAATTAGAGCCAAGTTTTATTCCTGAATTGACATCAGATTTAGCATCAAAATTAGAATCAACATTAGTCTCAACATCAAATTTAGAGTCTATTGAGTTAGAATTAGATGTATAAATAGAATACATTCATGACTATTATAATATTGGTTACACATGCCTCATAGATCAATTTGAATACATTTATGATCTTTCTATAGTTTTTGACAATGAGTAATTTAGCTTCAACATGAGTTATCCTATTATATTCTATAAGGATTATACAACCTCTCCCCATTCCATAGGCCATTACCATCAACCAAAATAGATATATATTAACATTCCATCTCCTATAAGTGTTGATTGGGACCAACAAAATCACACTTTGTCAAACTACATCTATGGTAATATAGTAGTTGAAGAAGAGCAAAAAGGCCAAGACCACATTAATATAGAAGAAGAACACTCTCCTAGTGAAACCTTTTTGAAGGCACTAGGGGATAAGCAAAGTTCAAACTCAACATCTTCTAGTGAAACTTTTTTAGATCACTAGAAGACAATCAAAGTCAAAATTCAATGTTATTTAGTGAAACCTTCTCAAAAGCATTATGGAATAATCAAGACAACTTCATTGGTGAAAACCTCATCAAAGCACTGATATCTAAGAACAAAATTCCTTCACTACTAGATGAAGATAATATAAAAGATCAAATAAAAATATCTTTCAATCTACAACCTAGTCAGATGATAGCTACTCTCAAGATCAAATAACAAAAAAATATAGTGATCCTATCAAGATAATTTTTAGAGGTCTTCAGCCCCACCACATCCAAATTTATGTCAAATATGGTATTAACAACATTACATGTGACTGAACATCTTGATCTTCATTTATTTTCCAACCATTACCCATTCCATTATCATTTACCATTCCTTTTCATAATCAAAGCTACCATCCATTATTTATCCCTATTTACCATCCACGGTTGCACTTTTCTTTGTAGAGGCTACAAAGACACCTTGTCTTGATGTTTAAAAGAATCAAAATCAATAACCAATGAAGATCACAACAACATTCTCAACATCTATATTTGTATCCAGTTCTTAATAAAACAACTATTTAGATGAGGTGTGGGATAATAATTAACATGATTCATTATTTTTTTATATCATTTATTTATTAGGACCTACATCTCTACCTTAGAAAGAACAATAGAATCATATGCCATTTTACTATACCCAAGCCAAATAGAATAAAAAAACCAACAATCACCTAGGCTAAAAACATGTACCATACCATTTCTTTTGATATATCCATTTGCCATTGTCACATATTCCTACCATTTACCCCATCACTTGGGAGAAACCCTCCTACCATTTTATCTAATCTATCAAAACCCATCATTATCCTAGAGAAAGACCATGTCATCCTATCATTCCATCCTATCTAGACCAAAGCCTATTTTTAGTCATCCTACCTAATCCTATTTTGATCTTGGTTCATTTGGTTCTTCCTACACTTTTTGCAAGGGGATTCTGATCAAGTTTTAATAATAAATCAAATCTATGTTTCAATGATAGTCTATGAAAGTAGTGTGATAGTTGATCTAGAAAGATATCTTTCATTTTCCATCCTATATCAAAGTTGGTTTATGTGAACCTGATTACAACCTTCTATGGGTAAATTAGTATTTCACTGGTCTTACTACTAATTATAACTACCTATGGTAAAAATAGTATCATTGATTTATGTCATTGTATCCTACTTATAACCACCTATGGGCAAACTAAGGGCAAAAAGTATTTATGATGCATTGTCATCTCACCTTGCCATTACTATTTTCATTTGAAAACTTGTTGGGACCTAGTTGGTTTTTACTCACCTTTGGTGTGGATGGAATTATTGTGACTTGACATCATTTCAAGACTATGTAAGTCATGCTTAATTTATGTTGAGATCACCTTATTCCTTCTAATCCATGCTTTCAATATTTTTTTAGCAACCTAAGCCAAATGCTCTCACCATTTTGTAAGTAGATACCTTTTCATTCTTAATCGGGTTAAGATACCTCAAAATTCCAAAAACATTCAAATATTTAAAAATATCAAAAATATTTGTCCCATTTAAGTCTAGTCATCTATCCTTGATTCACCCAAATGGGGCATGGTCATTATTAGGATGCTTTCTTTTGATTTTGTTTTCAAAAAATTTATTTGTTTATTTATTTCAAAGTTTGTTTATTTGGGTGATTTATATGTGTTTATTTGATTTCTTGTTTTTTTCCTTTCAACACTATTGTCTCAACTCAGTGTATATGTATATATTGGGTGATTCCTTGCATACATTATTCTTGAGTCTATACATATTCATACGTCAATATTATCATCATGGTTTTTTATCATTAGTGCATTGTTTTCAATTGTTTATTAGATTGGGAGTCAATCCTTATGCATATTTTAAGATAGTATTTATGGTGTTCTATCATAAATCATACCATCATGTGCCACAACAAAAATTATATTCAAGAAGGATTACAAGTAACATAACCATAGAAGTTTCTCCTTGGCACCTTGGAAAATCCTCCCACCCTTGATCAAATCAACCCATTGACCATTCTAGTTGTATTATTACTAATAAGGATGATCATCTCCTCATTGGAAAGTATAACTAAATCATTTCTATTGATCAATCTTATTCTTCTATTCATCTCTTTCATCACTTTACACCCACTTATTTTTAAATTACATTCCAAGTTACATCCTTGAGTTATGCTTGCTAATCAACCCTAACTGGGGCACAATCATCTTTATAAAAAAATCTAGGTCCCTTTAATGATCACAAACACCTATAGGCAAATCATTATTTTTAATTTTATTCTTGATTATAACCACCTTCGGGAAAATCAATATCTTTCTTAGATCAATGCATGCAAGCATTTTATCATTTAGATTAATCTCAACCATGGGTTAATTCCACCTTTCTTCTTGCTTATTTTTCAAGGGACCATCCATCAAAAAACTTTTGGAAATATTATCATTGATGTCAAAGGTCTAGCATTGGTGAAAAAGGCCCCATAGCATTTATTGTCTAAAGGTGTTTTTAATGTTCATATTTTGGATAAAATGTATTGATATTTATTTAATATTAATTAATATATTTTTAGTTGTATAAAAGTTAAAAGAGGGCCCATGGAGAAGTCAAAGAGTCATGGGGTAAAGATAAAAGAGGAATGGGACACATTTTTCCATGGAGAGTCATCTTGAGGAATTTCAAGAGTCACCATGTGAAGACAAAAGATGAAGGGCATAATTTCTCATGAAGGGACACTTTGAGGAATACAAAAATTCACCAAGATAAAAACAAAAGGGTAAAGGATGAATTTTATTATGAAGGGTGACCTTGTGACTTTTCAAATACAAGGATTCAAAGGGTCTTAAAAATATGGCACTATTTTCCATGAGGATTGAAGGGTCATAAAGGAGGAATGCCAAAGGTCATTTGGAAATTTATAAATAAATGCTTGTGAAGTTGTTTGTAATATGGAAGATAGTGCATGGTTTGTAATTATTTTATATAAGAAAAGAGGAGAGAAGAGAAAGAGATTTTGTAGAGTTCTATCATTTTTTGAGAAATCAACATTGAGATATAGTTATGTTTTATATATAAGAACAGTTGGTGCTCCTGTGGGTTGGTGCTCAAAAATAGTTGTTGTGTTAGTTTTTGGTAAAGGGGTTGTTGTTCCTACAAGTTGGTGTTTGTGAACTTTGTAATTTGATTTGGTGCTCATTCTTATACTTGAGATTGTTCTCCATGGTTTTTCCCACATTGGGTTTCCACATAAAAATTTGGTGTATCTCTCTCTCTCTCTTGTGTGGTGCATATTCTTGTTTCAATTTTATTAAATATCTTGAATATATAGTTAAGTGGAGTTTGATTAAGTAAAATTTTTATAAGATATATGATATACTTATTCACCCCCCCTCAGTATATCTTGTGATTAACAATTGGTATCAGAGTAAGTTCATTTGAAAAATATTTTACAACTTGAAGGTAGATCAGGGAAAGCATGATGGCTAGATCATAAATATGAGTAATTATGTGATGTCTCTTGGATTTGAAATTTGGTAAGTAGTTGTGTAGTAATACAAAGAGCCATAGACACTTGTGATTACTCTGATAGAAAAGAAGGCAAGTGAAAATAATGTTAAATATTTAAATGCTATTTTATGTGGTTTATGTGAATCATAATTTTTTAAATTTATGAAATGAAAATACTCTCATGCGACTTGGGTAAATCTTGAAAATATTTTCAAATGTGATGGAAAGGTTCAACAAGCTAAGCTCTAGACTTTCATAAGATAGTTTGAGAGTTTGAAAATGGAAGAGGAAGAAAATATAGCAAGTTATCTTTTTGGGTTGATCAAATAGTTAATCATATTCAAGGCCTTGGAGAAAAGTTAGAATAATAAACAGTGGTACAAAAGTTTTTGAAATATATACCAATGAGATATGATGCAAAGGTTTTGGCAATCGAGGAGATGAAGGATCTAGCCAAGCTAAAGATGGATGAACTACATAGTATTCTTACAACATATTAAATGTAGACCAAATAAGAGAAACCCTCAAAAAGGGAAGCCACTTTAAATACATCAAAGAAAGACAAGGCTAATATTTAATAATCAAGTGACAGCTCTAGCAATGATGAAGATGAAAATAGAGCTCTATTCATCTGCAAGCTACACAAGGACACAGGTAAATATCAAGGAAAATTAATTTTTTAATTTTTTAATTATGGAAAGATTGAAAAATTTGTAGTCAAGTTCCTAGATAAGAGTAATGTTGAAAATGAAGAAGGAAGGTCTACATACAATAAGAATTTCAAAGGCAAATTCAAAAAGGGATTTGAGAAGAAGAGTTTATAATCTAAATATCCTAACTCAGCTGAAGACAGTGGAGTCAATGATTTAGATTAAGAAGAGATTATATTCATGACCATACATGAAGATGCCTCTAAAAGCAAAAGTATATATGATCAAGAAGAAGAACAAGATGAACCTGAAGTGAATTTGAAAGGAGAACTCATTTGTGCCTTAGAATAATTATAAGGTCTTGAGAAGAAGAATAGAAGACTGAGGCTCCAGATTAATAAAAATAAAAAGGAGTCAAAGGAAATAATCAAAGATCTACAAGCACACATTGAAGAAGCCAAAAATACTAAAAAATATCTAACAGCGCAATTGCAAAAAGTAAGTGAAGAATGTGAAAGGTATGTTATTGAAATTGCTTCTTTAAAAGTAGATATTGAGAAAACATATAAAGCAATCAATGATAAAGCAACCAATAATTCAAAATTTGAGAATACCATTGATATATTAAATAAGATATTATAAATTTAACGATCCATATCAAATAAGATAGGTATTAGATTTGAGAAGAAAAAGAGCTATGTTCAAATTCTTACAAAAGAGGAAACAAAAAGGGAAGAAGTTAAGAATACAGAGGATATCTCAAACAAAGAAGGTTGGAAGGAACAAAGATACAAAAGGAAATCAGGTTAGAGATACACAAATAGGTTCTATTTTTATTATAATGGATATCATCATAAGAAAATAGAAAGTCAGAAAAAGGCTAATAATTTCAAAACCAAGGAGAAGAAAACTCATGCAAAGTCAAGCAAAAGCCATAACTTTTTTGCTCCTCTATCAGGCTTTGATGAAGAGGTCATAATATGTTACAAGTGTAATAAATTAGGACACATAGCCTGGTACTATAGAAGTGTGTTTGAGTTAGTCAATAAGGACTAAAGTTTCAAGGCTCTATTCATTAATAAAGTTTAGACAGGTTCATGGTAAAATAAATAACCTAAAAAATCTATGTTAGTCAAGACAGCTTTGCATGTAATAAATGAAGAAAAGCCATGGTTAATTGATAGTGGATGTTTGAGGCACACGATAGGAGACACAATCAAGTTCATAACTTTAAAAAAGATAAATGGTGGCATAGTGAAATTTGGAGATAATACCACTACCAAAATAACCAAAAAAGGTACATTGAGTTTGCATAATGGTAAAACTAAGATTGAAAATGTTTTATATGTAGAAGGTCTTAAGCATAATTTATTGAGTGTAAGTCAAATGTGTGATCTGGGACACATACTAAAGTTTTATATAGAAGGTTTTAAAATTAGGATAAAATATTTAGATGTGTTGATTATAGATTCTTAGAGGATAGATAATAATTTATATATGTTATCAACTATCAAAGGTCAAAAATGTTGTTTGAGTTAGGTTGAGGAAAGTTGGATATGGTATAGAATAATGAGACACATGAACTTTGATAATCTTGTCAACATCGACAAGAAAAAACTAGTTAGAGATATTCCAAATATTATAAAGCCTTCCAACATGATTTTTGAACCATGTCAACATGGGAAGCAAGTTAGAAGATGGTTCAAAACAAAAAAATAATCAACCACTCAGATGTTAGAGCTTGTTCACACTAATTTGTGTGAACCTATGAGAACCACAAGTACTCAAGGTGAGAAATATTTCATGTTACTTATTGACAATTTGACACATATGACTTGGGTGATGTTTTTGAAGAAAAAATTAGAAGCTTTCAACCACTTCAAAGCATTCAAGGCTTTTGTTGAGAATGAAACTAATTTGAAGATTAAGTGCCTAAGATCATATCAAGGAAGATAATGCATGTTATATGAGTTTATTGAGTATTTTCAAGACCTTGGAATAAAGAGACATTATTCAATAGCTAGAACTCCCTAGCAGGATATAGTAGTTAAGAAAAAAAATAGAATAGTTCAAGAGATGGTGAGGACAATGTTAAATGAATCCAAGATAATAGATAAATATTGGAGAGAGGTAGTTGGTATAGCATTACATATTCAGAATAGAGTGTTGTTGAGAGTCAAAAGTGACAAGACTCTCTATGAGCTATGGAAAGACAAACCAACCATAGTTGATTACTTCAAAGTTTTTGGTAGTAGATGCTTCATAAAGAGAATCAATGAAAAATTGGGTAAGTTTGAATCTATAATAGATAAAGGTATATTTCTTGGATATTATAGCAAAATTAAAGATTATAAATGTTATAAGAAAATAACTAAGAATATTGTTGAAAGTGCAAGTATCAGGATATATGAAGATGTAACACAAAGCGTTAGTGATCTAGTGGACACTCTTAAAATCATTGAAGAAGAAGATTTTAAAGAGTCAGATGAAGATGAGAAGGAGAATAAAAAGGAAACCAAGACCCCATCCAAATATGTTCAAAGAAATCATAATAAGAGTGACATCATCAAGAACGTAAATGAAGGAGTTCACACTAGAAAGATGATGATAAGTGAATTCGAGCAAGTAAATTTTTCTTTGTTATCCAAAATTTAGCCTAGAAAATTTTCAAAAGCTAGACATGATGAACATTGGGTTAAGGTAATGGATGAATAATTAAATAAGATAGAAAATAATGATACTTGGGAATTAGTGCCTAGACCAAAAGATCAAAATATGATAAGAAAAAAATGGGTATATATAAGTTAAATGAAGATGGTGAAGTTACCAGGAATAAAGTAAGGTTAGTGTTGACCATTTTTTTCCCAACAGGCCAAAAATTGGTCCCCTTCTGTCCCTACTATTCTAGGCCATTTCATTTTCTGATTTTGCATGAATCTAGTGATTTCTACAGACTCTGTAGAGTCTGTACAAACTCTATAGGTCCATTTATATGGACTCTGCAGGTCTAAATCTATGAACTCTACAGGTTTTGGAAATCTACAGACTCTGTAGGAGAAGTTTTTCTATGGACTCTGTAGGTTTTGGAAATCTACAGACTCTGTAGGAGAAGTTTTTCTACAGACTCTGCAGGTTAGTCTTTTGGCCCATGAAGGATCAGTTCAGAGAGTTCTAGGTTTTACAAGGCTTCTTCGGGCTCTAGTCTAAATAAAATCATGAGGAAAGTTGGCACCTTTGAACCATTGAATCAGTTCAATTCCTTAGTTCAATACTTGGTTCAATCGATTCTAGTTCATCACTTGGTTCATGAGCTGGTTTAATGCTTTGGCTTTGGTCCATCGCTCAAAGTTTAACGCACTTGGTTCAATACATTAGTTCAATGCCTGATTCAATTGGTTCAAGTACAATCAATGGGTTCATCAGTGCGTAGCTTTAATCTGTTGAACTGGTTCAACCAATTGGTTCATTCAGTAGGTTCAACACTTTAGTTTAGTTTAGTAGTTCAATGGCCTTTGGTTCAATGCAAGAGTTCATCACTCGATTCAATTCCTTGGTTCAATGGGCTCAGCACACAACATTAAACCATTGAACTGGTTCAACCAATTAGTTCAATGCCTTAGTTCAATGCTCAGTTAGTTTATTGGCTTCTAGTTCAATTGCTTGGTTCATCAGCAAGTTCAAAGGCTTGGTTCACTTGGCATCGATGCACAACTTTAAACCATTAAACCAGTTCAACAAGGAGGTTCAATGAATCAGTTTAAAGGCTTGGTTCAACAAGCTCAGTGCGTAGTGGTTGAACTACTAAACCAATTGAACCATTGAACCAATTTTGGTTCAATGGGTTGGTTCAACAGCTTGGTTTAAGGGTGTGCCCTATAGTTAGAGGGTAGGCCGAAGGTTTAAATGCCCTTGCAGAGGGTAGTTAGAGTTTAAAGGCTACAACTAAAGGATTTTCAAAGCATGAAAAAGACTAAAAAGCTGAAGGGCAGTGTTGGGTTTAAATACCCTTGTGGAGGGCAGTTCAAAGTCTAAAAGCCCTTATATAGGGCAAACACTTCAAAGGGGCCACAAAAGGGGTGTTTTAAACTTTCAAATTTTTTGTTAAGACTCAAGGCTCCAAATTTATTCAAACTTTTTATCCGAAGGAATTCCTTCAGACAAAAGGCTCAAAGGAATTTAGGGAAAGGATTTTCAAAGGGCTGAAGGTGCAAAAAAATCAAAGAGCCCACAAAAAGGACAAAGCGGCCAATTCTTATGAACTTTTTGTCTACAGGGAAAAGCCTAAAGCACAGAAACCCATGAAAAATCTCACCAAAGGATTCGATGACTTTTGCTGAGGACAGTGACGTCCCAAAAGCCATCAAATTTAAGCAGAAAAACTAGTTGTTGGGTGATGGCTGCACAAATGTCAAATTCAACACAGTAAAGTAGCTATTTGTTTTGAACTGTAAAGAGAACCAAACAATGGAAAATGCCTAAAGAATGAAGTGACCCACCAGAAGATCGCCCCTGAGGGCTGAAAGAGCAAAAAAGACAAGGCATTCAAGTGGTGAAGGGAAGGTGAGTTATTGTCAGGACTAATGATGCAGCCTATTTTATATAGTTGGCATTGATGAGGGGACAAATTGTAGTCTATTTGTAAAATGTAGAGGTGCGTCCATGTTGTTTCATTAACGCTTGAATGCCAAAGTTAATTTTATCAATTGTGTAGCATGATTCTAGCAGGCCTCTTCTAAAGAATGACATCACTAACAATGGTTTCCTCTTTCCAAGATTCAGAGTGCACATGAGCCACTTGCAGAAATGAGTGCCAAAATATTTCATAGAAAGTGCCAAGTTACTCTTCCTCTTTCTATACATTATAAACTTCTCTTTTGAGAAAGGGAATCGACTCTCAACCTTAAGGCAAAACTCTGCCCAAAAATCTCTCGAGCTTGTAAGGTAGAGCTACCAGGTTTTACCTTAAATCAGAACATAGCATTTTTACCTCCATTTTGAGTTTTGCATCTTTAGTATGTGTCTATGCTTTGATTCTATGTTAAGTCATTTTCTTAATGCTTTTGTAGAATGATTTCAGCATGTCTGGTGTATTTTTGAGGCTCCTTTTATAGGTATGTCAGAAGTGTCCCTAGAGGAGTGTAGGTGAAGTGGATAGGCTACTATAGTGTGTCTTAGAATGTGTCTAGTAGTTATTTCCTCCTTGTATCTCCATGGATCCCTGACCCACTGATGCAGAATGTTTTCTCATGTCAAATGAAGTGTATGGGAGGTGGTTCTCAGTGGAAAGTGTATGTTCAGGCCTAAGTGGGTCACACTTTTCTGGTGTATCACCTTTTTTTACTTTTTTAGGCTTAAGTTCTATTTTCAACATCTCTCTCTCCCTTTTCATCACCCCTTTTTGATTTTGTTTGTTAGCAGTAGGAGAAACCATGGCCTAAATGATACATTAAAGGGAGCTAGCCCTCATCTAGAGACTCTCCCCTCCAGCTTCATTGGTCCCACAGGTGAGAGGGGAGTTTCCATTATTGCGTGAAGAGGGCAGGAGCTTGGCCTCCTGCCAAGGGTGCAATCTTTTGCGTCAATAGTTTTTGGCACACTTTGTGGGACCAACTAGGGCAAGTTGTGTCCAAAGAGTTAAAGAATTTTTGGTGTGTTCTTCAATTAACAAGCCTTTGGAGGCTTTTGTATCAGCACCAATGGTGACTCTGAGTTGAATCAACTGGTTAAGTAGCCTAGTACCATCAGAAATCACTTTTGTATGTATAATCCCTCTACACAAAATCATGGGCCTTGTATTTCTTCATATTACCATGATCAGGCTTAAGATTTTTAGAGAATCACCTCAAGCAGCCCTCCTAGTTACCCTACAATGATAAGGGAAGTGGCCTTGGAGAATGAGAAGTAAAAGATGGAGATTAACAGACTGAAGGAGCAATACAGATATCAACAGGAGCTAATGTATAAAGAGGAGTGTTTGTTTAGGCAAGCACAGGCCTTGCAATCCATGAAGGAGGAGGTAGCAAAATGGAGAAATCCATTTATTCATGGTAGCCAGCCTTATGTTCCCCCTCCTATTCTGAGGAAAGCCCCCTCTTTTGCACCAAATCCTTTCTATCAGATAGCACTCACCCACTCCAGCTCATTTGATGCATCTGCTCTCAATCTCATGCACCTGGCTTTCCAATATCAAAGGGCATCAAAGCAACCCCTCATGGAGATCAATCTTCTCAATTCCTTATATTGTGAATCTTCCATTGGGGGGAATACCATGAGCCAACACATCCCTCTTCTAGAGACTCTTTCGATGCATCAACAGTCTCTTCCTAACATTCCCCAACCTCCCCATGTGCCACATGATGTGTAGATTCCAAGTTAGAGGAAGGAATGCCAGGAACCAGCTCAGAGCCTTGAAGAGGATGATGCTGGTGATCTCCAAGAAAGACTCTTTTAGGACAATCTAGCCAAGCAAATTGAAGATTTAGAGGCTAGAATGAGACTACTTCTTAAAAGAGAGATAGATCTTCTAGACCTCATGGAAGAGCCCTAGGACCTTGGAGAAAACAAAGTTATTTCCTATTCACAGGAACAAAATTCCAATTTTGAGATCTTAAACTGGGGGAAAATGGTAGAATCATGGGGTAGGAAGGAGGAAAAGCAAGGTTTTTCTCAAAACCTTGAAGAAGATGAGGCTACTCCTACTCATGATGACGCTAGTGACCTCCAAGAAAGGTTCTTCCAAGAGGATCTAGCCAGGAGAATTATAGAGTTGGAATCTAAAGAGAGATTTCTCAGCCAGTATGTGATGGATGGTTCAAACCCAATGACACATTCTATGTCTAAACACACCCCATCTACACACTTCTAAGAGAGATATTAGGTTTCCCCTGATATTTATGAAGTGCTGGCCAAGTGGAAGGAGGAGAATCATTTGATTCTAGCTCAAGGACTACCTCCTCTTCCACATGGTTTTCCCACTTCACCCCTTCTCAAGGAATAACCTATTTTGCAGGAGTTGAGTGAGGAGAAAAAGATCCAATCTGTAGTTTTTCAAGGGGCTATCATGAGTGACAGTGAAGAAGAAATCATCATTGAGGCTTTTTGTGAAGGCATCATCAGCAATGGAGAAGACTCTGGTCACACATACATGCAGATGTTCCAGCAATATGAGGAACAAAAGCATGGTGAGCTCTCTTCCCCTTTGTTTGATGAACTTCCTTATTTTTTTGATGAGGAGGATGACTACACTGAGGAGCTTGAGTTAGAGGAGGATTAGGAAGATATCTTTGAACATCTAGATATCCTGATCTTTGAGGAGGAAAATGAGAGGTCTATCTTCTTGGAGGAAGGCCTTGAAGAAGAAAGCTTTAAATAAAGAGGCAATGTTATGTGGGATGAGAAATCATTTTATGAGTCCATTTCAGACATCACCATAGTCACCCTTCTTTAATAAGGCTAAAAGGAAGTAGAGGATGAGTCTGGCAGAGTCTACAATGAAGCAGAAGGAAATAGGTTGGACCATGATGCATTGCAAGGGAGCTATACATGTCAAAGGGCTAATGGTGATAAGCTAGTAGCCATTGATTTCTTGGTGAAATGTACCAGCATGAAGGACCAACATTCAACAAGCTTCTAAGAACAAATAGAGTACGTATACATTGGAATCATGTTTGAATCTCCACTTAGATATCAGCCAAGCAAGGTGACAGGCAAGAGGAGCAGGTCACCAAATCTCCTTTTCATTTAGCTACTTGCCTGGCACCATAAGTCCTCTTGCCAAGAAGGGGACTTAAGAAATTTTCCCTTTGATCCTGGAGGGAGGCAAACATTCCTGGTTATATGTATATAGTAGTTTTCTTTCAGTTTCTTTCCTGCTTTCCCTAAGTGTAGTTTGCATAGGTAGTGTTTTTAGCCTTGTGTGTTTCCCTTTTATCTGGGGTAAAAGCTTCATGTTTGATTCTTGGATCTTTTGGGGCCGTTGCTAACCTTTGTTCAAAGTTGCATTTGACTCTGTGCCCAATGGACTACAAGGCAACTAGTCTTTAAGCATAACAGGCATGCTTCCCCTAAGAGTCACCAATTTATTGACCATTTTTTACCCAACAAGCCAAAAATTGGTCCCCTTTTGTCCTTGTTATTCTAGGCCATTTCATTTTCTGATTTTGCATGAATCTAGAAATTTCTACAGACTCTATAGAGTATGTACAAACTCTATAGGTCCATTTCTACAGACTCTATAGGTCTAAATCTATGGACTTTGTAGGTTTTGGAAATCTATGGACTCTACAGGAGAAGTTTTTCTATGGACTCTACAGGTTTTGGAAATCTACGGACTCTGCAGGAGAAGTTTTTCTACAGACTTTGTAGGTTAGTCTTTTGGCACATGAAGGATCGGTTCAGAGAGTTCTGGGTTTTACAAGGCTTCTTCGGGCTCTGGTTTGAAGAAAATCATGAGGAAAGTTGGTGCCTTTAAACCATTGAATCAGTTCAATGCCTTAGTTCAACGCTCGATTCAATTAGTTCCAGTTCATCACTTAGTTCATGAGCTGGTTCAATGCTTTAGCTTTGGTCCATCACTCAAAGTTCAATGCACTTGGTTTAATACATTGGTTCGATGCCTGGTTTAATCAGTTCAAATGTAATTGGTGGGTTCATTAGTGCGTAGCTTTGAATCATTGAATTGGTTTAACCAATTGGTTCATTCAGCAAGTTCAATGCTTTGGTTCAATTCAGTGGTTCAACAGCCTTTGGTTCAATACAAGAGTTCATCACTCGATTCAATGCCTTAGTTCAATAGGCTCAGCACACAACGTTGAACCATTGAACAAGTTCAACCAATTGGTTCAATGCCTTAGTTCAACGCTCAATTGGTTCAGTGGCTTCTAGTTCAATCGCTTAGTTCATCAGCAAGTTCAAAGGCTTGGTTCACTTGGCATCGACATGCAGCTTTGAACCATTGAACTGTTTCAACAAGGAGGTTTAACAAACCAGTTCAAAGGCTTGGTTCAATGGGCTCAGTGTGTAGTGGTTGAACCATTGAACTGATTGAACTGTTTCACCAATTTTGGTTCAACGGGTTGGTTCAATGGGTTGGTTCAAGGGTGTGCCCTACAGTTGGAGGGTAGGCTAAAGGTTCAAATGCCCTTACAAAGGGCAAGTAGAGTTCAAAGGCCACAACCAAAGGATTTTCAAAGCATGAAAAAGACCAAAAAGCTGAAGGATAACACTGGGATCAAAAACCCTTGTGGAGGGTAGTTCAAAGTCTAAAATCCCTTGCGGAGGGCAAACACTTCAAAGGGGCCACAAAAGGGGCATTTTAAACTTTTAGAATTTTTGTTAAGACTCAAGGCTCCAAATTTCTTCAGACTTTTTGTCTGAAGGAATTCCTTCGGATAAAAGGCCCAAAGGAATTTGGGGAAAGGATTTTCAAAGGGCCAAAGGTGCAAAAAATTCAAAGAGCCCACATAAAGGACAAAGTGGCCAATTCCCATAGACTTTATTTCCATGGGGAAAAGCCTGAAGCATAGAAACCTACAGAAAAGCTCGTCAAAGGATCTGATGACTTTTGTTGAGGATGGTGACGTCCTGAAAGCTATCAAATTTAAGTAGACAAACTAGCCGTTGGGTGATGGCTGCGTGAATGTCAAATTTAACATAGTAAAGTAGCCATTTATTTTGAACTGTAAAGAGCACCAAACCATGGAAAAGGCCCAAGGAATGTAGCGACCCACCAGAAGATCGCCCCTAAGGCTGAAAAGTAGAAAAGATAAGGCATTCAAGTGGTGAAGGGAAGGTGAGTTATTGTCAGACCCAATGGCGTAGCCTATTTTTTGTAGTTGGCATTGATGAGGGGACAAACTACAGTCTATTTACAGAATGTAGAGGTGCGGCCATGTTGTTTCATTAATGCTTGAATGCCAAAGTCAATTTTGGTGATTGTGTAGCATGGTTCTAGTAGGCCTCTTCAAAAGAATGACATCAGTAATAGTGGTTTCCTCTTCCCAAGATTTAGAGTGCACATGGGCCACTTGTAGAAATGAGTGCCAAAATATTTCATAGAAAGTGCCAAGTTGCTCTTCCTCTTTCTATAAATTTTAAACTTCTCTTTTGAGAAAGGGAATCGACTCTCATCCTTAAGGCAAAACTCTGCCCAAAAATCTCTCAGGCTTGTAAGGCAAAGCTGCTAGATTTTACCTTGAATCAAAACATAGCATTCTTACCTCCATTCTAAGTTTTGCCTCTTTAGTATGTGTCTATGCTTTGATTCTATGTTAAGTCATTTTCTTAATGCTTTTGCAGAATGATTTCAGCATGTCTAGTGTATTTTTGAGGCTCCTTTTACAGGTCTATCAGAAGTGTTCCTAGAGGAGTATAGGTGAAGTGGATAGTCTGTTGTAGTGTGTCTCAAAATGCCTCTAGTAGTTATTTCCTCCCTGTATCTCCACGGACCCTTGACCCATTGATGCAGAAGGTTTTCTCGTGTCAGATGAACTGTATGGGAGCTAGTTCTTGGTGGAAAGTGTATGTTTGGGCTTGAGTGGGTCACACTTCTCTGGTGTATCACCTTTTTTTACTTTTTTAGGCTTAGGTTCTATTTTTAGCATCTCTCTCTCCCTTTTCATCCCCCCCTTTTCCATTTTGTTTGTTAGCAGTAGGTGAAACCAGGGCCTAAATGATACATCAGAGGGAGCTAGTCCTCATCTAGAGACTCTCCCCTCTAGCTTTTCCAGTCCCACAGGCGAGAGGGGAGTTTCCATTGTTATGTGAAGAAGGCAGGAGCTCAGCCTCCTGCCAAGGGTGCAATCTTTTGTGTCAATAGTTAGTATGTAAAGGATATGCTCAGATTGAGGGTATAGATTTTGAAGAAAATTTTGCACCAGTATCAAGGCTAGTAGAATGTTTTTTGCATATGCAATTTTTAAAAATTTTAAAGTGTTTCAAATGGATGTCAAGTCTGCCTTCTTGAATAGGAATCTAGAAGAGGAGGTCTACATTAAGCATCCAGAGGGATTTATTCTCTAAAATGATAGTAGCCATGTATGAAAATTGAAGAAAGCATTGTATGGATTGAAACAAGCTCTAAAATTTTGGTATGCAAGACTTGATAAGTACCTACAAGATCAAGGTTTCAAGAGAGGTTTTGCTAACAGTAATCTCTACATCAAAATAGAAGGTGAGCTTCAATTGATTATTGTGGTACATGTTGATGACATAATTTTTAGAGGAAACATTAAAAATATGATAAAATAATTTTTTGATAATATATAAAAAGAATTTGAGTGTCTATGATTGGAGAATTGTCATTTTTATTAGGGTTTCAAATATTTTAGTGAAATAAAAGAATGTTTATATCTCAAAGTAATATGCCAAGGAAATGTTGAAAAAAATTGGTTTTGAAGATTATGCACTAGTTGGCACACCAATGGGTGCATGGAACAAGGTTAGTAAGGATGAAGATTCACTTGTTACAAATTAATATTTTTATAGATCTATGATTGGTAGTCTTTTATATTTGACAACATCGAGGTCAGACATCATGCATGTAGTAGACATAGTTATGAGATATTAGGCAACCTCAAAGGAGATTCATGTTTAGTTGGTGAAGAGAATATTTATATATGTCAAGGGGAAATTAAATTATAGATTATGGTATCTCATAAGTATATATTTCACTTTGGTTACTTATACAGATTTAGATTGGGTAGGTTACTTGGATGACAGAAAGAGTATAAGTGGTCAAGCTTTCTTCCTCAGTGATAGCTTAGTATCATGGCTAAGTAAAAAGAAAAATTTAGTATCACTTTTTATAGCTAAATCAAAATATATTATAGTGATATTGTGTTGTACTCAAGTGATTTGGATGAAGCAAACTTTGAAAGATATCAAGGTAAAATATGATGAACCTATTTCTATTTTTTATGACAACATAAGTGCTATTAATATTTCTAAGAATCTAGTGATGCATTCAGGAACAAAACATATTCCTATCAAATATCACTTCTTGAGAGAGTAGGTTATAGATCATTAAGTTAATATGGAATATATCAGTACTACAAAATATATTATAGATATTTTCATAAAGGCACTACCAAAAGATACATTCAAGTATCCATGAGATAATTTGGAAGTAATTTCTTTTACTTCTTGCCATTAAGGATCAATATTTTTTGAGGGAGAGATATGTTTTAGCTCTAGGATAGGCCCTTTTCCATTGATGTCAAAGGGTGAGAAGAATATAAATAGATAAAATAAATAGGTGTAGTGAACAAATGCAAAAATAGGTGTAGAAATAGGTACAAGGAATAGGTACAAGGTGCTACAATAAGGGGGAGTTATTGTATGTTTTTTAGATGATAGTATGTGAAGTTTGGCATGTGAAATATAGGTTTCAGGATGTGGCAATTTCAGTTTGAGGTTGTCATCAATGACAAAGGGGAATATTGTTAGAAATATTGTCAATGATGTCAAATTTCTAGCATTGGTGATAAAGGCTCCATAACATTTATTGTCTAAAGCTATTTTTAATGTTCATATTTTGGATAAAATGTGTTGATAATATTTATTTGATATTAATTAATATATTTTTGGTTGCATAAAATTCACAAGAGGGCCCATGGAGAAGTCAAAGATTCATGAGGTAAAGAAAAAAGAGGAATGGGATACATTTCCCCATTAAGAGTCATCTTGAGGAATTCCAAGAGTCACCATGTAAAGACAAAAGAGAAAGGGTGCAATTTCTCATGAAGGGACACTTTGAGGAATATAAAAAGTCACCAAGATAAAGAAAAAAGGAAAAAAGATAAATTTTCCTATGAAGGGTCACCTTGTGACTTTTTAAATACAAGGATTTGAAGGGTCACGTAAATAAGGCACCATTTTCTATGAGGAGTGAAGGGTCACAAAGGGGGAATGACAAAGGTCATTTGGAAAGCTATAAATAAAGACTTGAGAATCCATTTGTAATATGAAAGATAATGCATGGTTTGTAATTATTTTATATAAGAAAAGAGGATAGAAGAGAAAGATTTTTTAGAGTTATATCATTTGTTGAGAAATCAACATTGAGAGATAGTTGTGATTTATACACAAGAGCAGTTGGTGCTCCTATGGGTTGGTGCTCATAAAAGTGGTTGGTTCTCCTACAATTTTGTGCTTGTGAAATTTGTAATTTGAGTTGGTGATCATTCTTATACTTGAGATTGTTATCTATGGTTTTTCCCACATTGGGTTTCCATGTAAAAATCTGGTCTCTCTATCTTGTGTGGTGCATGTTCTTGTTTTAGTTTCATTGCATATATTGAATGTATGGTTAAGTGGAGTTTGATTAAGTAAAAGTTTTATAAGATATATGATATACTGATTCACCTCCCCTCTCATTATATCTCATGCTTAACACAAATATGATAGCCACTCCCTCAAGGGGGCATCATCATAGGCTTTCCAAACACTCTTTGGAGCTTTTTCTTCAACCATCATCTTCTTTTTGGCATACAGGTCATCTATCATTATTTGAGAAGACATTTCTTTTCTTATGGTTTATATCATCTTCCTGAGTAAGGGAAAACTATAGACACTTAAATTTGGCCATCAATGACCATCAATAAGGGTTTTGACCAATTTCCACTAAAATACACAATTTGGCCTAAAAACACTAAAACACATTAAATGAGTTGAAATTGATGTATTCAAGTTCTGATTTTGGATAGAGTGTTATTAAATTGGGTAATGTTATGTAAGAAGTAGCTAACTTTGATCAAATCATTTCGAGTCAAAATGCCAATTTTGTACCTGGGTGCTCTAGATTTCTCTATTTTATCATATTTCTTGTACAAGACATGTGCATTTGTTATTTTGCATTGATAACATCCTAAATGGGATAATAGTTCCAACACATCTAAAATCAGCTTTCAATTCACATTCAATCAAATTTCAGGCCAATAATATGACATTTTGACCAATTTGATTAATTTGTGCACAGTTTGCCAAGGTTTTGCATCAAAGTTGACTAATCATGTTTAAGGATAATTAAACCAAATCAATAGATTAATTTAATTTTTCATGGAATTTTTTGAATATTTTTTTTAGAAATTGATTTTCATTAACTGCATCATCAAATGACATCATCTTATGAGGTGGCAGCCAGAAGCCACAAATGACACAATTTTTGAATTAATGCCTCTCATGCCTCATTAAGACCCTCCATACCTATTTAATACCCCTATATCCCAAATATTGATGAGATTATTTATGAATTTTAATTACATAATTGAATTAATCCTTAGCCACACATCTTCATCTTGAGATGGATAGTTTAGGTTAATTCTAAACCATTCCAAAAATCTATAAATAGGAGGCCTTGCCTATTGATTTTTGAGCTCTTTTATGCCAAAATTATAACTCATAAATTCATTCAAAATCATTACATCTTAGTGTTATAATTCCCAAATGTTGAGCTAAGCCAAGCCAAGTCAAAGCCAAACAAGGTGCCAAGTAGAGATGGAGGTAGCCACATTTCATTGATATAGACTTCATGAGCACAAATCTGAGCAAGTCACTATAAAAAGAATTTTGGAGCATCTAAGGAAGGTGAAATAATGTCTTTATTTCATGTTTTAGTTGTGTTTTACTTTTTTGTTTTGTTAACTAAACTCCTCCTTTAAGATAGTCTTAGGGTGTTAGTTTGGTGTGTTTTTTATTGATTTATTTTATTCACTAACACAATACTAATCTCACTATATTGCAATCCTATATTCATAGTGGGTAGACCATTGGTGTTTCATAATATTTTTGTTCACTATACCACCACTTAAAACCAATACAAATCCGTCCTATTCATTTCCATAAGCTTTGGCACCTCCCTTACATGATCCTCTAAGTAATTCATCTCCTCAAATATCCCCTACCTAATCCAAACCTCTTTTACCATCCTATGAACACAATAAAGTGGGTCGACCCTATTATGGGAATTGAGCACATTATAGAACTAAGTCTACTCAGCCGACTTAGTCCAAGACCTAATTTTTCTATTCCCTAAACAACTAAGTTTATTAGGTCAACTGAGTTAGCTAAAATTCTATAAGGTTTTAGGGTTACATACGGATATATAAACACATTTTTCACCTCATTCATAATATATAAAACCATTCATTTGCATTTATTTGTCTACTTATTCACTATTCTAATTAAGGTGTAATTACTTAGGGTTTCATACTTCCTTTTGATAAGAATATTGTACTATGGGAAAAGTCTTTTAGATGCATAGGAGAAGTATTATAGCCTAGAGCTAACCTATATTTATTATCCTTATGAACCACAACAACCTCTTGTAAAGCACCATTGGACAAGAGAGAGATTGAGGCTCGATGGGTTCATCTTTAAGGTAAATATTCCTAATTCTTACTCCTCTTTTTTTAGTAGATATATTTTCATGTGCAATGACTTATGAATGTATTTATCTCTCCATGATTAGCATTACCTCCACATTGACTTGAGTGGATTTATTATTTACATGTTTATTATTCCTCATTTGTGCCACAATATTTGATGAGCACTTGATTATATTTATTTTACTTTTTTACAAACCATAGGACTTAGCTAGGGTTATTTCATGGTATTACTCAACTAGAGGCTTTGAAATTATTTTTATTTATATTGTATGGTAATAGACCCCTTAGTTAGGTCTATCATATCCATATTAATCATGAACTTGATTGTCTAAATGTACCAACAAGCATAAGGGTTAATTTGATTTATCTTCTCTGAGATAAGATTGATTTATAGATAAACATCACTTTATCTTATATACATTCTAGTGAACCTAGCATGAAACTAACCCTTAAATTTTTTTATTCATACTTTCATTTATTTTCACTTCTTATTTATTTCATTTTCATCTTACTAGTTTGATTATATTGACTCGGTCTAACATTCTATATGTAGGTTTTAACATAGTCAATCCAATTGAATATGTTTAATTTTGTATAGATCATATTCAATCACAGATAATTAGATCAATCTAATCGATATAGCTTATTTTTATGTATATAAGTTTTCATACTTAGTCGACTCTATTAACAAGTTAAAATAATTGATCTAGACAACACAATATAAAACAACAATTCAACATTATTAAACCATCGAGTTCATTCTATCTAACTTAGTCATTTATTTTCTTCATTTTAGTCATGTTTTCCATAGTTTTTAGTTCTATAAAATTGTAATCTACAGTAAATTGAGTTGAATAGATCGACTTAGTTCTATATTTTATTCTTGCCTAGGAGACTTAGTTGACTTGTTTAGATGTATTTATTTGGTCTTTGATTCATTAGATAGAATTAATAAATTTGATTATATTCTATATTCCTAATACCCTTCAATAAAAATGAATTAACTCACATTGGTAGTAATTAATTCATCTTTCATTTTTGTTGTCCACTTACTTTGAGTAGCACACATAGTCTAACTAAGAGAGTTTAATTTATCAATTTAGTCACATTGATTTTTATTTTATTCACACACTAAAAAATCATAAGTTATCAAAAAACATTAAACTATTCTACCTAAGGTCTTCCTACTTAGATTTCATCACCAAGGGAGATGTCGACTTGATTTTATGGTTGAGTATAGATACATGATTGATAATATATATTAGAAAATCACTCAACAACCTTATCACTTTGGGATTGTGAAGTGAAGGTGTAGGCACCAATACCAAGATAATAACATCACCAATACATATCCCTTTCAGACTTAACAACCTAAAACCAACATTAACTTACCTATTTCTAGTTCCTTTCTAAAACTAGACACCCTATCACATTATTTTTAAATCTATAATTTTAAAACATTTAAGTATGATTGCATAGATTAGCATTTCTATTTTTAGGATTAATATTTTATTTTTTTTAATTTTATGTTGTATTATAAAACTTGTAATTTCTATCATTGGTACAAGGTTTGTACTATGTTCCATAACTAGATCGACTATGTCAACCTAGTTGTCTATGTGTTTATTTCAATTTATATAATAAATACCACTTGATAGTCCATAATCATAACTACCAAAACCTATATTTACCCTTATAATATAATTTAACCACTTGCATATGTATCTTATAGTTTCCTTTCCATAAAACACAGTCATTCTGTCTGACCTAGTCTCTCAGGGGATGGTCTTTTTACCCTTCTATAAAACATAGTTATCCTATTCTACCCAGTCTCTTATAGGCTACATTTATATTTTCATTCAAACACATAGTTGACTTGTATGATTACATGTTTTACATTTTTTATTATTTTAACCATCCTTAGAACACAATTGACCTATTTGATTGTCTCTTATAGCCTACCCTTCTTGTGTCTCTTATAGAATAGTGCTGACTAGTTTGACCCAATATCATACCAATTTATCTTCATTTCTAATCATTGTTTAGATTCCTTCCCATATAATGGATAATTTATTTTATGATAATTCAAACTTGAATTAAAATAACATGATGAGTTTCACTAATCACAATATAATTCCTAAAATATATTTTATGGTACCTAACACATATCAAATCAATGTCCATCTTACCACCCACATTACCAATTATGAAATACCTACTTATTATTATATAGAACTTAACCCATTATTTACACTATAATATGAACATTACCTTGATTACATAGTTGAAATGACCCTTTTCATCATAAAAAATCCTCAACATATAGGTATGAATCCTATAGTCATTTATAACATCACGATGGGACCTCATATTAAAAAAACCTATTCACCTTTAACTAATTTTCCCATGGGATTTAAGAAAAGTAATTTTTTTCATCTACACCTTTCCTCTATATCATGTATCCTTATCACACTATGGCATCATCTTATATGTCTTCATTTACCTTCATGCCAAGTATTTCCAAAAACATGGGAGTTTCACTCTTTAATGGGGATCTTCAAAATACCCAAATGAATACCCACACACATACCCATGATACTAGTGCATCTCATGCTACTAATTGATCTTATGCTACTAGTGAATCTCATGATATTAATGATTCTTATGCACTATTGCATCTCATGCTACTAGTGATTATCATGCCACTAGTGCAACACATGCCACTACCTCATCTCATACTCATAGTGCATCTTAAGATCTTAATACCTCACATAACACTAATTCATAAAATGTTTCTTACACTATCAAAAATAGTTCTCAAACTATTAAAATTTTATTATAAACTCTTAAATAAATTCATACATTTTAAAATGATATTGCAAATCAAATGATGCAAAACCAACATTTTAAAATCACTTATTACATCTCCAAAACCAACCCCAACATGCTCAATGGGGAGTGCACAATCTTAATACCCCCACCCACCTTAGGGATTCACAATGTAACTATTATCACTCGTATTTTCACCATTTAAGGAGATGGATCATCCCTCCTCATCCAAGTGGCACAATTGAAACACCTCTAGGCTTGTAGGTAGCCTATGAATAAGGTGAATATCTAGAAAGGGCTAGTTCCCTTGATTTACCACTTTAGATCACTAATACACCTAAAATTTAGAGGGGGAAGGGAGAGAGAAAATTGAAATAAAAATATATAAGGGAGGTGATACACCAAATAACTTGATTACTTCCAACCAAATGTATGCTACACATGGAACCAAAAGACTAACCAAACATACACTTCTCCAATATGCATCTTATCACATCAATATTACATTATGAGGTTATGGATGAATGTTTAGGCTAGGATGACTAGACAAGAGGAATTTAATGGAACTAGTGAATATAATAACTAACTCAACCTTGAAACTTCCTAGAACACTTCACATGCCCTATAATAAAAAGCTTTTTAGTTGCAAATAGGATGAAAGAATGAGACAACATGCTAAGGAAATCATAGTTATCACTAAGCAAGATCAATCATCCAAGTAAAACACACTATTAATAGTCATTAAGAGTTAAAAATTAGTATTTTTATTGACCAAATGGTATTCAAAAGAGTAAGGATTCACCATACTCAGGTGGAGCATAAGTTACAATGCCAAAATGGTTAATTCTTATAGAAATTAAGAGAGAAAAGAGAAGAGAGAAGTCCAAAGGTCATAAAGGAACTTGTCAAGATGATAAAAGGAGTTAATTATTCATGATAATAGGATTTTAGATTAACCATGTAATTTCATAAGAGACAAGTGGACATACAAGGCATGAAACTCATGAAAAGTGGCATGAAAGTCCTCATTTTGGGTCAAAATTTTGCCTTCATGATTCAGACCTATTTGAACATCCCAAACATAATTAGTGATATATATGATGATTTGAATGAATTGGAAGGTTTTAATACATGCCTCTCTTAATTTTTTTGTATTCTTGGTCCTCTAGAATCATATAGAAATGATCTATCACCATCTACAGTCTAAAAAACTCTTCCTTCATGCACCCTGCACACTTGGCCTCCAAAAAGGCATCAATTTTCCATTAAAATCCATGAGAGATATTTAATTATCCATTTAAAGACCCTCCATGGCCTTATAGTCATTAGGCACACCTTAAAATGAACTCTCTTGAAGCTTTCCACCTTTCTCACTAGCTTGGTCACTATGCTAGTTTTGATTGGTTGAGATGAAGCATTTGGTTGAGGCACTTAAAAGTTTTTTGAAAGGAATTAAATTGACATGGTGAGTTTTATAAAGTATTAACATTTTCCCAAACTTTATTTCATCTTTATAATCCTTATATAACCTATAAAACACACAAAATAGTCAAAAGTAATAAGTTTTAAACCTTGTCCATATAATTCCATATAGTACAATAGGATGAGGAGGATCCTAAGTGAGTTATCTACAAGTTACAATCACTTTCATGGTCAAATTGGTCCATTATAATATCTCTCCAACCTTGTTTTTTCCAACTAGTCACTAGCAAGGGTTTCTAATGGTTTAAGGCTATTTTTTATCTTAAGGTTTATTCATAAAGTTTTGACATTGGAACTGTTCACCATTTTTGGTCCAACAAGCCAAAAATCAGTCCCCTTCGTTCCCTATTGTTCTGGGCCAATTCATTTTTTTATTTTGCACAAGTTTGGGATTTTCTACAGACTCCACAAGATTTTCTACGGACTCCACAAGAATTTCTACAGACTCTACAGGTGAGTCTTTCAGCAGATGAAGAACTTGTCCAAAGAGTGTAAGGTTTTACAAAGCTTTTTCATATTCTTGTCTGAAGAAACTCATAAGGAAATAGAGCTAAAATGGCTCAAGACACTTTTTCTTAAGGTTGGAAAAGTAGTTCAATGGCAAGGTTAGATCAAATGGTTCATCAACTTGGTTTAATTCAGTTGGTTCAATGCTTTGTTTCAATTAGATGGTTCAATCACTTGGTTCACTCAGTTAGTTTAATGACTTGGTTCAGGTAGCTTGGTTCAAAGTGTTGGTTCAGCGTTTGGTTCAAAAGTTGGTTCAAAGAGTGATTTAATCAAAAAGTTCAAGAGAGCCTCCCAAAGGACAAGTGCCCTTGTGGAGGGCACTTGGTCGATGACAACACCCTTTGAAAGGGTCATTTTCAACTTTTTTGAAGGGCACTTTTGAAGGCAGTCGAGAGAAAAGACAAGGAAGAAATCCTTCAGACTTTTTGTCTGAAGGAATTCCTTCAGACAAAAAGTCTGAAGAAATTTAGAGGAAGGTCGTGGGAGGAGAAGCTGATAGAAATTCTGAAGGACAAAGTGCTCAAAAAATTTATTGTAGACTTTTTGTCTTCAG